>JACWBX010003670.1:13375-78653 GCA_014622435.1 Polypedilum pembai
AATTTGTCGATTAACTTTCGACTAGATTTAATCGACTTAGAATGGTCGATTAAATATCGATTAAATTTAGTCGACTAAAATTTGTCGATTAACTTTCGACTAGATTTAATCGACTTAGAATGGTCGATTAAATATCGATTAAATTTAGTCGACTAAAATTGGTCGATTATATTTCGACTAAATTTAGTTGACTAAACAAAAAAATTTTAGTCGAGTAAATTTAGTCGAGTTTTACTTACTCATCGACTTAATCATACATCGACTTCGGGCTCTGCAATTTTTTCATTGAAAATTCATAATATTAAAAGCAAATTTTTATTATTTTTTAAAAGTTCTATAATTTTTTCTACCTCAGTTATCATCGCTTTGAAGTATGTTGCCAACTTGTATATATGAGAAGAATATGTTGTATGAATTTTTATCCTCACATTTATGAATACACATACAGAACATTAGACACCGACAAACAATTGCCGATCCGTATTGTGAATTTACAATGTGCTGCAAGATAAATCTCTCTTGTTATAGTAAAAATGTGTGAACTGAACTGTAGTTGCAGAGATGAGAAATTATAGGATGAATGCTTAGTAGGATTTTAAATAGTTCAAAAAGAGGAAGGAAAAAGTTGAGGTGAGATTGATAATTTGTAAAGGAAATATTGAAATTTTACTTAAACTAATAAAAAGTTAGAAATTTATTAACTAGCAATTAAAATTATTTTAAATATTCCTCATAGCCATAAACACACACACTGTATATATTTCAAAAACTCAATATTATTATTATCTTAACTTGAAATCACTCACTCCTCCTCTCTTCATTGGAATAAGATGCTTGCTCCTCTTCCTTGTGCATGTGCCGACAACAAACGACGAATAACAATCATGATGCCGCCAAGTTAATAAAGCATTTAAATAATAATTTTTATGATTGCCTTTTTAGCTGATTTCTTTCTTTAGCATCGTCGTTAATGCATTTTATGGTGAACAGCATTAAATCAATAAAATAAAAACGACTTTTACGGTAAAATTTAGCAAGCAATAGAGGAGGAGAATACTGCTATTATGCATATGCACACGAAAGTACCCATAATCGAGATTTTATTATCGATGAAGAAAAGTTTAACGATCGAAATGGAAATGAGTTTTTAAATGGCCATTTCAGTTGTCAAAATATGATGACTTTTCCTTTGAAATCTTCAGAAAGAGAAAACTGATAAATTATGTGTAAAAGTTTGCAAATTTATTGCAACTTATGAACTCAGCTTTTTAAGAGCCACAACAATGTATGTAAGATGAGCTGTAAATCACTCATGTAAGCTTTTCATATATATGACTATGCTGACTGATACTTTATTAGAAGAAGAGAGTCAGAGTCAGAAGAAGGATTAATGAAGAGCTAATGATTTATTAGCGATATAAAAACCAAAATGTTAATTATGAATTTTTTAAATTATGCAGAGTCATGATTCTTTTATTTTGGTTCTACGCAGACAGTTTTAGTTGTTAAACATGTGTATGAGAAGAACTTGAATGAGTACACATTGAATATTTTCACACATCATAAACTTTTATTAGATCTGCAAAGGATATTTTTAAGGATATTTCTAAATGTTAAAATTTTTGTAAGTCGGCTTGATAATATTTTTTAAAGCAACATTTTAACCACAATGTCTCAACTTTCTACATCACCAACAATAGAGCCATTAATCAATCACGTTCAATTCAAAGTAAATCATTTTCTTTGATTGTTTCATGTTTAAATAATAAAAATTTGAGACAAACAATTGCACTTTACTCATACATGCACAAACATTTTCTTATTGAATCAATTTTAATTTATTCTTGTGCTTATAATGATTGCACACACAGTATGAAGTTTCATATACTTTCAAAACAGCCGCAACAAGCATAAATCAAACCTGTATAAATGTATATAAGTCAATTAAGCTTATTATGAGGGAAAAAGAAAGGTTCAGAAGGTGTTGACAGACACAGCATGTTATTGGAGTATGAAATAAATGACACAATCAAGAGTCGGTTGCAATTTCGCGAAAGTCGAGCATGATAAAGAAAAAAAAAGTTGAAATTCGTAATTGATGTTTGTCAAAAGAGAGTAAAGAAAAGAAACAAACAAGCCATAAATCTGTAACGTGTTCAATAGGAAGCAGTAATTGTCGCAGCAGCAGCACATTCAATCAATATATCACTAACAAGCCTCGTTCTCACCATCATCATCTTTGACGGTGTTTTTGTAGATTTTTTTAATTACCTAAAACGACGAGATTTTTCTTCTATCTATCCATTTCAATTTCGAACAAGAATATGACACTGTCAAAATTATTTTGAATCAACTTGACTTCAAATAATAAAATAATTCATAAATTTCATATTTTTATATTCTAAATAAATAAATTAAGTTGATTATTAAGTTTTAATCAATTCAAAGATTCTAAAATGACGAAACTTGTTTTTATGAAAAAATCAAGTTGAGTTCAAGTGATTTATATGTCAAGTTGATTTGAATTTTATAATCAAGTAAAATTATTCAAGTGCATATTCCTTGATTTTTATACAGTGCATGTGGCTGGCAAATTTCGATATTTTTCTGTGGCCAAATACGAGACGTTTATTTGCACTGTGTCGTCGTTTGGGTGTTTTTAATTGAAAATCTAAACAGTCAAGTGAAGTGTGAAGACAGAGAAAGAGGGATGTTCAGTTCGACATCAACATTCATTAGATGAATTCACATTTCACAGCCGCTTTTACGGTTAGTTAGATTCACAAACCAATGAATCAAAATTTGAATTTTTCGTATCGTTTTGCGGCTGCGATAAATCTTTAAGTGCTCTGTTTTCATTTCTTTTATATTCATCTCTAAATGTGTGATGAAAATTCATTGACCAGTTTATGCCTTGTTTTTTCTTTCATTCTTTTGTGTTTATGAGAATTTTGAAGTTTCTCTCTATCACTTTATTTTTTTCATCGAATGTGTAAATGAATTTTTGTTTTCTTTCTATGATTTTTGGTGTTGAAACTTTTCACATTTCATTATGTAAACAATTCTTTCAATTTTTATAAAATCGAATGATAAAAGAAATTTCTAGAAAAATAAATTCATTAACTCTAACCAACATTTTCAATTACCTTTCTCTCTCCATAAATTACTTCATTCACTATTCTACTATATCACCTATCTACCTACTAAAGCAAATAATATTTCAACTACATCCACACACACCAAGAGAAAATAATAATTCTCGCCCCAACCGTCAACTAAGCACACATTTATGAATTTATGATATGCTGTTGTTGCTATTGTTTTTATGTGAATGAAAATATTTTCCCTTTTTTGCACTATTTCACGGTGAAAAACTAATGTGAAGCTATTCTTTATAGTTGTGTCATATGACGAAAATGGTATGAAATTTATAAATCTTAGTAAAGCAGTAGGACATACTTTTATTAAATGCAATAAATTTTTCGAGTGATTTTCTTTGTTCTTTATAACATGAAAATGTTTAAATTCAAAACGACCGTTAAAAATATAAATTTCATTTAAAGAAATTTAAATTTAAAATTCCAGTTAAAAATTAAAATTTCAAAATATTTATTTTTGTCAATTTTACACAGCATTCAATTTGTAATAACAATAAAATGCAAAACTAATTTTATTATCATGGCTTGTTATTTCCCTCAAGAGACAATTTTCATTTTATGATCACTTTTGCGGTAAATCATGAAAATGACAATAATTAAAGTTCATGCACAAAATAGTCCAGGTGCTATGTTCAACATTAATCTCATACACACTTCTTTGTTGTTGAACATTCATCGAGTGTGAAACGAATTTATGTTTACTGCTATGCATCATCTAAATTTCACGCTCCTTAAATACATTTTGCTTAAATCAATCTCATTTGCTCCTTCTCGAGTTATAAAAACGAACGATGATACGATTCATTAAAATGTATTGCAATGTTACACTCAACATCCATTTAACGACCAATTTCGACTGTCAATTTTTCAAATTCTCTTTCATGGACATGAGGACCATGAACATATGAATTTGATATGACTTATAGGATTTGTGGTTTTTTGCTTTTCTCTCACATATATTCGTGTAGGGATTTTGAAGTGAGTGTTTTCCCATCACAATTTTTGCTACACTTCAACCGTCCATAAATTAGGATACAAGGCAATAAATTTAAATTTAGCTTATGAATGTGTGTACAAAACGGTCAGCTTTTTTGCTATGTGTGATGGTTAAAGCGTCCAATCAAGTAAAGATTAAGGCACTTTTATTTCGCTGAATGGCCACCACTTTACATTAATATGATTTATGCTCTTTTAACAGTGAAACTTGTGGTTTGTGGATAACAATAATCTTTTCTTTTACTTTGTTGTGTTATTCAGCTATAAACACTTTCTATTGGGATCGTTAAGGTAATTGTAATTAATGTAAGGAGCGGCACTTAAATGTAGGCAATTAACAAATCAGAATTAAATTGACATTTTCCTTGCTAACACACCTAAAAAGCTCAACAATGTATCAATCATAAATCACACAATTATTTCTTGATTTATTTAATTAAAGCTCAATTATAATCAGAAATAAGCTTCATAATTTATTTTTTTACAGTTCGTGAGAGATGAAAAAAATAAAAATTTCATGCGCCATTGAATCTACATCATCAGTAACCACAAAAAAAAGAGCACAGAGAGCAGAAAAAAAAATTTATTATTATTCACATCATATTAATTTCTGGACATTTAATTTAATATTCATAAGCATAATTCAGAATAAAAAAAGAGCAGGCTTGAAGCAAAATGGCAGTAGCAGTAAAATAAAAATTTAATAAAACACTCGATTAATCATTTTTTTCCATTCTCTCACTCTTTTCATAACGGAACGTGATGAGGCCTTTTTATGATCTTCGACTTGGAAAGCGATAAATTAATGATATTGGCAATTATAACAATAACAGATTTCTTTCCCCTACATGATGATGCCTTCAACGACCCTTGTACTACCGCAATTCATTCGAGTGGCTGCCATCAAGCATCAATCTCTACGTAAAATTTTCCTCTACATGCTGTGGTGATCCACTTTTCAATGGTTTTTTGAAGTTCTTATTTTTAACTGTTTTTTTGTAACTGCAACCCCTCTTGTAATTTGTCAAATTAGTCTTCTATTAAAATGCACTCAGATGTGCATTTTCTCTTTACTCGAGATGTTGCAACTCATGAAAGTAGAGTGAATAAATGAAATTGATAAATTATAAAGTCAACCTTTGATGTGGGTTGAGCACATCACATTTCGCAATCGACAAGCTAAAATTTATGATGTTACTAATTAGTTGAGGCAAACAATAAAATAAAATTCGCTGACTATAGGCAATAAACATGCGAAATCATCTATTGTGTATATTCACACAATTTTAAATTGCTTCAACTTCATATTGACATATTGAAGAATTACGTGCTAAAACTTTACTTTGTTTTTGAATATTTATTGGCATTTCAATGTAAATTTTTTTCTTATTCTTTCATGTTGTTTGCAAAAAAGAACCAGCAGATGAAATTTGTTTGAATAGCAGAAATATGAAGTTAAAAGCGCATTTTATGTAAAATCTTTTTACATTATTAAGGCAATGATGAAAGCGAGAAGAAAAGAATTTCCATTTGATGTGCGATAATGCGTTTAAATTACTACAAATGTTCGCTTGCCCTTCTCATTTGTGTGCGGGTGTTGAATAAAATCTACAAAAAGAAGTGAGAAAGTGACGAAGATGGTTATCATAAAGCTAATAAAACAGAGGAAACCAGAAATTTTTAATCGCCTTTACAGTAAAAGAAGAGAAAGGAAAAATCATTGCACTTTACTAGTCAAAGAGGACCGAGAAAAAGAAACTTTTTTTTATTACTACATTTTCCAACAACGAAAGATTCATCTCTTCTATTTCCCCGAATGATGATGTTCATTCTACTGTGAAGACAAAAAAAGAAGTGAAAAAAAAATCTGCACAAAGTGAGGGGTTGAAGAGAAGTCGTCAAAAAGATTTGTTTACAGTGTTTTAAAATTTAATTTAATTTCAAAGAATCAACGACGATTGAATGCATGGGATTAGCATCATTTCACGTCTGTCCATTTGTTGCTTCAATAAATTCTTTTCTAGGTTTTTTTTGCTCGAAACATTATTTGAATATTTCAAATATCTTCTTTTTCATCCTCTTCATTTTGAATAGTCTTCATGTCTTTTCATGATAACAAGTCGCTTAATTAAAAAAAGGCGAGAGAAAATTTTCCAACTGGAACACCTTCTCGCTTTCTTTCTTTCTTGACCTTTTTATAGTACATTGAAAAATTTAATTAAGAAATTAAAAACAAGGAATGAGTAAAGTGCAAAGAAGAAATAATTTATTTGAATTCTTAACATAATTTTTCACAAAGAACATGATAATGACATGATGATTAAATATATTCTTTGCTTTTTTTGAGGAATTAAGATTATTTAAATTTATTTTATTTCATTTGTATCAATTGATATAATTGTATTAAATTTAAGAATAATTTAGAAATGATTTCATGCGAATAGTTTTACACAATCAAGTTTCAGTCTGCCGTCCATATATGAATTTTCTTAGATTGCGGATTTTAGGGCGCATTTTGCAAAGAAAATTTTCGCTAAAGTCCGCCGTTGGTGGATTTAAATTTGACTGTGTTCCTTTTAAGTCTCAAAAATAATTTTCTTCCTACAGTATTTCAATAATTTTAAATAACCAAGTGCTGCCATCTATTGTAAATTAAATTCAACATTTTGACTTTCCAAGAAAAAATTCCAATTATTCCAGTGATAAAAATCTGTCCGATAAGTGTTTTTAGTTTTTGATTTCTATGAATTATATCATAATTAAACAATTGACTCAATTATTGTACAGAAATCAGAATAATTTCAAAGAAAAATCAAATTTAAAATTAACAACATTTAATTACCATTTTACCGTTATGTATCAAAAGTCCAACAGGTGTCTTTATTTATTTGTGATTCCCAATAATTATTAGTTTCAATTGTTTTTTAAATAACGCAAAAGCTATGGAGTCTAAAGACATACAAATTGGTGATTTAAAATATTTAGAGGAAGATTTATCGCGGGAGGAAATAGTGTCAATTGTGTTTCTACTTTATGGAGCTGAAAAACCAAAATGGGTTCTAGAAAAACTGCAAAATAGCAATAATAAAAGCAATTTTCTTGAAGAATATGCTAAAACTCATGTCAGCTGGAAGGTGATGATTATTGAGGCATTGGCAGTGACACAAATTTTTGAGTGCCTTAAGAAGCTTGGAGTGCCAGCTTCAGAGGCTCGTGAATTTGTTAGAAACAGTAATTTTATAAATTCAGGATTGAAATTACTTTTTGAGCTCTGTGAATCATTGACAAAAGAAATATCTGACAAGCTTATTAACTTTATCAAAGACAAATCCAACTCTTGCTCAATAGAAAATGCTGATCAATTAGAAATTTTTTTATTGCATGCAATTGTCAATGGACAAATCAAAATTGCGTCAACTTTAGATTCTTGTGATTTCAGCATGATTCATAATTTCAAATCCACGGTTAATGTGACTGATTATAAAATGTTGGAAGTTATTGAAAAATTTCCACAAAAACCGCCAAACTCCCTTGACAATTCTAACAACAGCAACTTTAACAATTCGTCAGAAAATAATCAAATTAGACGAAATTCTGTTGAACAGATTCAAGCTGCAATGTCAAACACTCTTTTGGGAAATTATTGTACCAAAAACATGTGTGTGCTGATCATAAATCAGCAACATTTTGTGAGAACAACAAATGTTGAGTTACAAACATTACTTCCAGATCACAATCTTACAGAACGACGAGGCACTGCTAAAGATTTAGAAGCATTAAAAAGTTTATTTGAGGGCTTTAAATATCACATTATTATCAAAAATGATTTAACCCATATTGAAATTATTAAAGAAATTGATAGAACTGCAAAGCAAAGTTCAAAATTTGATGGATTGATTGTTTGTATTTTATCACATGGTCATGAAGGAATTTTTTATGGGAGTGATTCGATACCAGTATTAATAAGAGATGTGAAAGAAAGAATGTCTTCAAAAATTTTGCTTAATAAACCCAAGATTCTGCTTATTCAAGCCTGTCAAGGTAGCAGTTTACAACGATCAGTAAAGAAAATTGTTCCAATGACAGAACATGATGGTCCATCAACATCATCTCTTATTTCGGGATCAACACGAGCTGATTTCTTGATATTTTGGTCAACTATCGAGGGTTTTGCAAGTGTAAGACATATAGAAGAAGGAAGCTGGTTTATACAGGATCTCGTGAAGAAAATTCGCGAATCATATAGGACTACGAATTTACTTGATATATGCACAGCAGTGATAAATGAAGTTTCACTAAGACGAGGATACAAAGACGAATGCATGTTGCCAAAACTTGAAAGTACTTTCACACGAAATTTCCGCTTTCCAACAGTTTAAACTGATACATTCCAAGATGTTTATATTTTTCTATATGCAAATATAAATTTTATTAAAAACTTATCATTATAATTTACGTTTTAAACAGATGACATTATCAAAAATCTTTGTGTTCTTAAATTCTCCTTTCATGTCGAGAACGTAAAATAAACTTCTGTCTTTAATTTTGAGAGGTAAGAAACTCTTTGCAGTCGTTCTGGATTCTTGTGCACTGATACAACTAAAAGAAAAAACAATAAAAGTTTAAAACTGAAAACGTTTTAAAACTTAAGTACTCACTTTAATGGCACATCCATAATTCTATTTTTTCCAAATGGTGTATAGCACACTAATGCAACTTTCTTGCCTCCTTTTCTCAGTATCAAATATCTTACAGAACGAAGTGTAAATAGCCAACCGACTGATATGATGGCCCATCCTATAACATAAATTAATGAGTTAACTATTATTATTGCTGATGTTATGATACTCACCTATAAGAAAACAACTTCCAGCGATTGTGTTTTTATATTTTGATTCACCTAAAAGAAAATAATAATTTAAGAGATTTAAATATATACTTTAAATGCATACCTAAATTAATTTTTTGATACCAAGGTACATCGTTACTGACATTTTGTGGCTATAATAAAATTATACAAATGAGTAAGAACAAATTTAGAGAATTTATCTTACTTTTGAATCTCTCAATCCAGTAAAAGCCCATTCACCGACATATGCCCAAAAGAACAATTGACTTATTGAGAAGAAATTAATTACACGAAAGAGTCGAGGATTTTCATAATTATAAACTATAACATCTTTTGCTAAATTTTCTATACCGCTTTCAGATTTCTTTATAACTGTTGAAAACGGTTTTGTAGGTGCCTTTATTAATTGTTTCACTGTTGCAAGAGTGGTTATTACTCTACTTTTATCAAATAAATACCTAATCATTGCGTATTTAATTTATTATTTATTTATTTTTAATTTTTGTGCAGAAAATATTTTGTTTTGTATAATATTGAAAAGCTGTAGACCCCTTGATAATTTCTAAACGCAAATTCAAATCAAAACATTGAATTTTAGAAAATATAAATTTTAATAAAAATGGAAGAAATATCTAAAACTACAATATTACAGCCATTAATTTTTAATCAAAAGTCGTCAAAAGATAATGAGGAATTAGAAAAAGATGTTTGTGTATGCTTATTTTGTGATCATACAGAGAAAAATGAAAAAGATAATAAAAAGATTTTAAGTCATATTTTTTATGCACATCGTTTAATAATTTCTGATGCTCATGAGATTGCTGATTTAAAAGAATATCTTGCTTATTGGAAGGAACAATTTAAAGGTAATAATTTAATTATAAAAAGTAGTTAAACTTTATTTAATTAAAAGTTTTCATTATTAGATCAGACGATTGAAGAATTTTGCACAACTATGTTATTGAAGCAACTTCCAGATGGAACAAAAACTGAGCATGATGAGAAATATTACCTTCTTGCTGATATCGTACCTAGAGATAAAGAGATAAGGTTAAAATTGCAACAGAAGCTAATAGAGAAAGCTTTAGAAAGGCATCAATTTGAGCGAAGTGATAAAAATTTTATTCGTGGATGTCTATTTTGTCGCTCTTCTTCAATACCAACAACGAGATATGATTATATTGAACATTTATATGCAAAGCATTTTCTTCATTTAGGCAAACCAGAAAATCTCGTTTTTGTTGATGAGTTGATTGATTTCATCGAGGAAAAGTTAGAAGCGAAAATTTGTATTTATTGTGAGAAAACTTTCAAAGACCGTCCAACACTAAAAGAGCATATGAGAAAGAAAGGTCACAAGAAAATCAATCCAGAAATCAGATCATATGATCGCTTTTTCATGATTAATTATAAAATCAAAGATTCACCTAAACAAGTGAGAGAGAGGAAATTACCATTTTTACAGAAGAAAAACTCAGAAGATGATGATGAAAAAGAAATATTTTGCAATGACGATTTAGAGTGGTCGGAATGGAGTGAAAAAGAGAGTGAAATTTTCATCATCTGCCTATTTTGCACTCATAAAAGTGAAAATTTTGATGTAGTTTTATCACATATGCAGCAAGTTCATAAATTTGATTATGAGCAGGTCTCAACGAATTACAATTTCTATCAAAAAGTTAAACTTATTAATTATATTAGAAGAAAAATTCATTTAAAGCAATGTCTCTCTTGCGATGATAATTTTGAAAACCATGAAATGCTGCTAAATCATTTAAATACTGAGAATCATCTTATTTGTGATCCAAAATCATTTGATAAACCTGAATTCTTTTTCCCTACATTTGAAGATGACACATTTTTATGTCATTTAGATAGTTTGAATGAAGATGATGAAATGTCAGACGATTCATTTGGCCCTGTTGTGTCAGAAGAAAAAAATTTAACAATCAATGAAGATGCTGAAATGTTATCAAGAGAAAAATTTATTGAAATTTAAATAAAAACTTTTTTACCCTAGTTATTGAATTTCTTTTATTCACAACAACTTCCTTACAGAAACACTTGAAATTTATTTTGTAACATGAGACATCGTAAAGTGGCCTCATTTTCTTCCCTCTTTTTCTTTTGTGTTGCATGCAAGAATGCATTCTCGTATAATTCTCTCCAACACGAAATCATCTGTTTATATATTTTCATTTACGAGGGTGCACGTGTTTAAGAGCGGGAAATATGTTTTGCGCAAGAGCAAAAGGAAAATGATTAAAAAAGTCTCCAGAAGTGGAGGAAAGAAAATTCTTATCAAACATTCGTGAATCATTTCTTCTTTGTTGTTGTGTAAATTTATCTCGCAGAGAAAGAAAATTGAAAATATTTTTTGTTAAAATTAATATTGATGAAATTGAGTAAAGTGATAGAATTAAAGTGTTTGAAGCAACAGTGTAAGGTGAAAATCTAGTAAATCGAGTGGAATAATATGAAAATTCATTAAGATTAGGGATAGAAGATGCCAGAAAAAACCATAAATTTTCACCCTCTAAAAAGAAGCTTATTGCAAATCATTTTCAATATTTATCTCAGTAAATCAATGTAACATTCAATAAACAATCTTTCAAATGCTCACTTGCGAGGAGGGAAATTCGATTATAATATATGCGCATTGTTTTAATCAAAATCTCGTTGCTTCCTATGCGTGTTTTAAGCAGAACTCACTTGCTATCGCTTACATACGTCCCCCATCATTAAATTTCCCTTTCATGTTTCATACCCATTTTATATTGTCATACACGTGATGCCTTTTCAATGCTCTCTCTATACTACTTTTTCCCTCATATTTCATTCATTGTTAGCTAATATTTTTATAACGTTTGTACTTTGTCTGGTGTCCTTTTTCAACTTAAAAATTCAAAGAAATTTTTTTTCTTAGAAAAAAGCGTTCCAAAGAACCCTTCATAAAAACCATGTACAACCCATTTATCATTCACATAAAGTAAACATTCTGGTGTAGAGTCGATTGCTGCAAAACACACGAAAGGGGAGAGAGGAGATGAAGTAAACGCGAAAAAATTGTTCGGCGACACAACATTTTTCATTCTCTCTCTCTAATCAACAAGCAAGCAAGCAAGTCAGTCTTGTAGAAGCCGGCTGCTCGTTAACTTCAATTTCGCAAATAAAGAGCATTTGAGAGGAGAAAAATTTTTTTTAAATTTTTTATTTAGTGCATTAAAAGGTGAAATGGTGAATGTGAGAAAAATTTAATTAAATTACTTTTATGTGCCAAATAAAAAAGAGTGAAAAACACATAAATGGATGAAAAAATAACAATCCCACGACATCGAGTCGTGCTTAGAAGTGCAAGAGGATTAAAAGAAAAGCCTTGGGTTCATGATGATTTAAATTTTCTGCAATTGGATTTCGTTGATAGACTTGTTAACAAAATTGGAGGTAAGTTTGTGTATATATATCGAATTACACAGCTCAATGAAGTTATTTTAAAATTAACTCATTTTGGAATTACTAATGACTAAAAATACAACAAAATAATACACTAAACTTGTGAGAAAAAGAAGCTTGACAAATGTGTAAATGTAAATTTAATTTGATAAAGAAGAGAAAGAATTTTTGTGTTTATCTAGAACAATGCGCTATTTATATATATCCAAGTACGACATATTTACATAAATTCACATACTGACTTATGTATTGTAAAATAAATTTAGGGTTCTCTGTGAGATTGTGTGAAGTAAGCGTATTTTAATAGTAGAAAATTTTAATTCATTAGAGAAGATGATGATAAAATCAAATAAATTTTCAATAGATCACTTCAATCTTTTCCCACATTACATAAATTATTTTCAAGTACAAGTTGCATAAATAATTTCTTAAATAACTAATTAAAAATCGCATTAATTAAAAATTCATCAAACTTCTTTTCGCATGTCTGCCCCTCATGATTTTTGATCTAGTTACTCTCACGACTATTTAGTTAACATTAATTTATTCTCAACTGACCTTGAATATTGTTTTTTGATGTTTTGCTTCTTCCTTTGTTCTTTCTTTACTCGAGTCTCTTCATCATAACACACGAATAGAACATAGTTACTTATGTGTGTAAATGAAATGTAAGAAATAACTATTGTGACGGACACACGACATACTATAATATTCATAAATGATGAAGTTAAATTATCATTTCTACACGAAAAATTGTGTGTAGCTTCTGCCAAAAAATAGTCGGAGGCGTTTATTGTCGCTGCTTTATTGACTAGAATGAATATATGTCATTCAATTATGACGGATAGTGAATTATTTTCAACAGTGGTCAAATGTGAAGAATGTGGAAGAACATTTAAACTGAATCAATAACAATTGCTTTACCAAAATAAAAGTTATGATACGATATGATTCATGAAATCATCAAATATTCACAGTCTGTTCGGGGCCGACTCGATTGCTCGACCATTGATAAAAATTCAAATCAGCATGAACTTTGTGTGTCAATCTAAATTGATTGAATTGAGAAATTTTTTTATTAATATTTTTTTCTTTTGTAAACGCGCAGATGAAGAGAAAGATGTGATGAGTTGCTTTGCATGATTATTAATATATCACTCTATTAATTGAAGTAAAGCCGACTTGAAAAACAGCAGGCAATGGCAATGATTAAATCAAATTATCCACGACGGTAAATTGACTAACATTGCAAGTTTTTATCTTGAATTCATTGAAATTCATAAATTTTTTACTCAATCGCAATTAAGTGGCGTGTGTTTTGAAGTTAATTGATACGATCTCGGCTACTGTTGATTGTTGATTGCTATTAAAAGCAAACTCTACTTTTTTTTTGCTAATTTGATACAATTTGTGTGTGAAAAAAATTGCCTTTGAAGAAATTAAAAATTTTAAAAATTTCACATTTAAGCACAAATTTTGATTTCAATCATCAGACAACTTTAATGATTATTATCATAAACGCATTTTTAATAGCAATGATCTCATACCTTGCTATTGAATTAAAATCAAGCATTCGATAAAATGCACTTAACATACAATCGCTCGCTGCCTACTATTATAATTTTTAATTGAATAGAAAAGATGGAGAGAGAATAACTTGCAGGTCAAGAAAAATCAATGCAAAAGGCAAATACTTTTTAATCAACATAGTTTTGCTGCTGCTGGTATTTTTCTTTATTTATTTTTTTTTTATCAGACATCGACTAGAAACATCAATTTAAAATTCTTTCATTTTATCAATTAACAATGAACGTGAAATTGAGAATTTTCTTCATTTCTCTCTACTGCAGTGAGAGCGTGAAGAATAAGAGAAAAAAATTGCATAAAAATTTTACTTCTATGGTTCAGCATCAGAAGGCTCAGTTGTAGTTATTTTTGGAATTGATTCTTCTTCATTCGAGTATTTTTTGCGTAGAATGTTCTTCATTGCACGTGCAAGTAATAGTTTTTTACGATCTGCATCGCTTTCATTGAGTGCAGCAGTGATCGGTGGTGGCTGTGGAATTCCTCCTGAAGATTTTCTTATGTCAAGAACTTTCTTCCATCTAGCTGAAAGTCGATTAGCTTCTTTCACTTCCATAATCTTATCTTCCATTAATTTCATCATCTTTTTGCGTTCTTCTGTTCTTTCTTTGTGCAATTGTGTTTTGAGATCTTGATTGGCTCGTTTTAGGGATCCAGTTAGTGATATGAGATAGTAAATAAAAAGAACCAACAGCAAAAGGAGTGGAATAATAGCTGCAGGACTCACAAAATATCTCAAATATTCATGCGTTCCTTTTGGCAAAACTCCTTTAACTGTGTCAGTGAAGAGCAAATACATGTATTCCCTTTCAGAAAATGGTCCACAATGACTTGAAGGTTTGATGAGAAATATTGCATAAGAAACTGGCAAAACGCAAAGAAACAGCATGGTAAGAAGAAGAGTTAAATAAAAATTATTTGATCTCGATGCTCTATAAAAGAAAATTTAATTATCTGTCATGTTCTGATTATTGGTTAAGCTTCATACCTAAATATGACCTCATGTGGGACATTACATGTTAATACGGCCCATGAACGAAGATACATGATTATTATAAGTTTAATTAAATTGATAATTGCCAAGCCTGGTGAAAAAAACATTCCCTGTAGAGGAAGAAAGACATGATAATAAGAGGAGTGATGAAAGAATGTTCATTGTTGTGCATGCTCTCACCATCCACACCATTCCTTGATTGTTGACCAAATGCAAAATATTTTCAGCAATCTTAAAGTCACCATACTAAAAAATTAAAAAATTCTTCAATGATCAAGAATTTAAGTTTAAGTTCATTATTCACGGCACCTTTGGAAATTTCTTCTCTAAATCCCAACACCAGCATGAATTCATGTAGCGAACAAACAGCGCGCGAAAAAAGTCGAACATGAGAATTTGTAAAATGGTCAATAACTGTAATGAATTGCTTTCATTATGCTTACTTATACATGCTTTAATTTTGATCTTACCAAATCCATTACTGTCAGCTTTACTAATTCTGAGAAATTAAAATAAATTTTACAATACGTAAAATATTTAAAAGAAGTTTATTACCTTGACCAAACATTGTTTCCCAACAAAGTGTTCTTAATTCAGTTATCAAAGAATCATTCAAGTATTTCATGTGATCGTCAACAGCAGAATCATCTCTAAATGGTATGCTAGCAGTTTCTGTCATGAGAAGTTTTTGACTTTGTATATTAGGAAGATAATCGCTTGCAGCATTAATGTAATATTCTGTTGTGTCTTCATAATAATATTGATCTAAAGGAAATTCAGTTGTTGATGAAGATGTAAAATTTGTTAGAAGATCAAAAAAAGTGTTAGTGTAGTTAGAAGGTGTAAAATTTGTCATATTTTCTATGAGACCAGTGAGTGCTTCGCTAACTGAATCATTGAAGCTAAAACTCTCAACCGATGGACTTGGATCCGGTTCAAAATAATCAGCATTACTGTAATCATAAACAGCTGTTTGTTCATCAAATGGAATTTCCGATGTTGTCAAGTACTCGGTGACTTTTGAAATTATGTCGTCAGTGTATGATTTTAATGTTGAAAAAGTTGTTTCCACTGACTCAGTTGTTGATGTTGTTGTCGATGCCTGAGTTGTAGTTGATGGAGTTTTTGTTGTTTTTGTTGTTGTATTAAATGTAGATGATTGAGTTGAGTGAACACTTGTTGGTTTGGTTGGTTCTGTAAATCCTTTCAATTTTCCCATTAATTTCTCTTTCGTTTTCTTCTGTACTTCTTTAATTTTGTCCATTCGAGTTGTCATTATTGTGACTTTCTTAAATAACGCCCAAATAAGTGAACCCAAATTGAGAAGATTGAGACTCATAATTCTTGCCAATTGAAGTCTCAATTGCATTCTCGGATGATAGTATTCAATAATTCCAAGAAGTTCAAAAAGCATAGGAAAAATAAATGTAATTAAAGTCAGAACAATTGTAATTTCATTTCTACGCCACCAAGAGCTATTTGCACCAATTTTTCCTGAACGATCTACTACTTTAATAACTGCCCAAACTGAGAGACCCAAAAGGAAAATTATGTTGAGATTTGCAAAAATTCTTAATGTTATAACTTTCCAACTGAAAAAGAAGAATTTTCTTAGATTTTAATAAATAAATTTTTACAACTCACTTTTTTTTATCTTTTTGCTTTTCGGCTTCTTCTAGCAATGCTTCTTTAAATCCAAGCACAACAGATGCTATTCGATTTGATTTCGTTTCACTATGTCCAATCATATAGTCCCAACCTGTGAAAAGTTTCCATGAGAATACACACTCCTCCTCTTTACTACCAAGTTTTGAGGTTCGTGAATTTTCAGCCATTCTATATTAACAAAAACAAGGACACAACAATGTATCGATGATGAGCGAGGTAGAGTGAGTTAATTAATAAAGAGCAACAAAAAATAAAATATACGAGAATATTAAATTTTGATCATAAAAATCAGACAGTTGATATACTTTCGTAATGTGGCGAAAAATGAATAAATGTAGACGAACACACCGGCGATGAAGTAAGCAATTGGAAGGTTGTAGGTTCCTGGTATATTAAGGTAGTATCTATCGCAGTAGCAAAAGAAAGAAAAGAAGAAAATTACTGTTATTATCGTAAAAATTCTTGCACGCACATGTTAAGGGAGTGAATGTGTTAAAATTATGATAGAAATATTTTTATATCTTGGGAAATTATTTTATAGTGACAAAAATATATTTGATAAAAATAAATACATACCCGTAAAATATTGGCGAATATTTTAATCTTCCTTCAAAGTCCCAAATTGTTAAAAAATTTGTTGCATTTGCTTTTTCAATTTCAAGCAATCTCTTGCGTTCAAAAAATCTCGTTGTTTCATTTCCATTCAAATTTTTTCTTTGATCAACAATTAAAACCTGTGAGAATGTTAAATTAGATTTATTTAAAGAAAATTAGAGGGAATAACTTGTAATTAGCATCATTTTACAAAAATTGTTTTCTCTAAGTAAAATTTCAGAATTAACTTGTAATAAAAATCAATTCATTCAATAAAAATAATAGTTTTAATTATTAATTCAAAATTTCAAGAAAAATCCAAGCATAAGCACACGTTGCTCTTTTTTCGCACTTTGACACTAATTTATCCAATTAAGTTCCCAAAGTCCTGCTATGCAAACACAAAAAAGAGCAACAAATAGCATCTTGTTCATCTTTTTTGCTTCCATTTGTTCTTTTTTGATCTTTCTTGCTCTTTTTTTACTGTGTCCACGTCTGAAGAAAGTTTTTAATTTTAACTATTAAAATTTTAAACTTACTTCTGGAACGATGACAAAAATGATGAAAAAACTTGCAATCATAATGTTAACCCAAAAAAGCCATCGTAAAAAGATGAAATATGATGCCACGACTGAACCAAAGCGTGACTCTATTTCTTTAATTCGAATCTCCCATGGTATTAAAAGTGCACAAAAATTTAAAAATTCGCGTTTCAAATATTTGAATTTCTGTGAAAAAAATTTACAAAAATTGAAATAATTTTTTAAAATTTGAAAAATTTTCTTACATCAGCAATGAGAATTTTAAAACGAGCATAAAGATCCTTAGTATTTCCTGATTGAGCAAAACGCTCTTGCAGTGTATCCTCATGTCTTGCAACATACTGCTTTGCCTTTACCACAATTTTATATTTCTTTGCAAGACTCCAAGGCTGCAATTTTACTGATTGAATTATTTCCTTATGCAATCGTATATTATCATAAAGTTGTTCTTGTGTAGTTATTGAAACTGAATCATCGAACGATTCTAATGACTCTGCACTTGAGCTAAAAATGCTCCTTTTTCGCACGTCTAGACTTTCACGTTCCTTCATATTCTTAAAAGCACACTACTAAGCACACACAGGAATCACCAGCAGCATTTGCGATCCTTTCACGATGAGAGATGGACACACAATGAGAGTGGCGCTGGAAGGCAAAATCGAACAATACATGGAAAGCAAAGGATTGTTGCACATTATGAAAAAAAGTGTTCACTATTGTTGTTATACAACACTTTCGCGCCGCGCAAAAAGGACCCACACCTAGTTGTGGAGTAATTTCTCCTTCATAAAGGGCTTTCGATCTAAAGGAGAATCAATGAGAGTATTAGACAACTGAAAGCCCTGCCAAAGCTAAAGCTCCATATTGATTCATATTGTTGTCTATATAGAGCATATTGTGTGGCTTTAAAACACACCCTGATTCGGTTTCTTCAACCCCGCTCACTAAATAATATTTAATGGCATTCCTTTGAATGGCTTTGGCGTTCCGCGCCTCACTATAGCAGAGAAAGTTATTATTTTGTATTGTTTCAAACACATAGCAAGTTTATGATTTCTTATGGATATTCTTAGCAATTTTTACTGTCTGACTGATGTTAGAAAAGCGCTCAATATCAACTGCAAATCACTTAGCACGTTATAACTGTTTTGTCTATGTAAAAGTGTTTGTAAGAGAGTTGGAGAAAAGTAAAAGGATTTGACCAATTTTTCATCAGTCATTAGCGAACATTTCGAGGAGATTTAAGTCAGAAAGAGTGAAAGAACTTTGTTTTATGGCATTTTATCATGAAAAAAATATTTTTTGATGAAATAAAGGAACTTTTTTTCGGAGGCGAGAATTAGAGTTGGTGTGGTCTGATATTCAGTGAAAGAATTAGCTTTGTGTCTAACAATGAGAAAATCTTTTACTTTGTCTCTGCCACGTGCTGATTTATGTGTACATAAATCATTGCCTGACGTCATATTTTAGTAAGTAAAATTTTTATTACATTGCATTTTATGCAATAAACTGTAAAGTTTATCGAGTTTCGTAATGTCTTTATTATTGCGTCGCGCCATGTGCTAAAATATTTTTGAAGTCATGCATAGTATTTGCTTGCAGATTATTGACTCTAATTGAATTGACTCGACTTGAAATTTTTCTTATTATTGCTGCTGATGGAATTTCGAAAATGTCTTTTTAAAGCTCTATTTTAAATGGATTAATATTGTGAGGTAAAATAGCAAAAATTGGCATTGATTTGATTTATTTGATTTGGAATTTAAATAAAATAAAGTCTGAAGGATGATAATAAAATCAAAATTTTTGGCAAAAACATCATTTTTGAAAAATTCCAAAAACAAATACTATTAAAGACAATTCATTTTGCAGAAACATCCGTTTAAAAAAGTTTTAAGTTTTCAATATTGAATTCAGTTAACTTTCATTTAATGATCTCACAATATTGCAACGGTAAATTTTACTTGCATAAGCTGACCAATTTTGGTATAAAACATCAAGATTAAAAATCAATGTCATCATCATTTAAGTCACATTTTTAAAGTTCAAAAATTCTTAAAACAAATTGAATATCGATTTCATT
Organism: Polypedilum pembai; assembly: GCA_014622435.1. NCBI lineage: Eukaryota > Metazoa > Arthropoda > Insecta > Diptera > Chironomidae > Polypedilum > Polypedilum pembai. The sequence continues at coordinate 33,297 of JACWBX010003670.1, forward strand.
TTGACATTTAAAATTTATGATCCCATAAGTCTTTCAAAGCATTTTTCTGTCATAAAAATTTCTTTCATTTCTTTCTCAATCTTGTTTACTTTCATGATTCAGATTTAGCAGAAAAAGATGCAAAATATGTAAAATTTTATGATATCTGATCTGAATTTTTGTTAATTTAAAAGCATTAATATTCATTTTTGTGTCATTTTTATTTCTGTTTTACTTTCAATAAAAGATTTTTTTTGAAAAATAATTTAAATTAAAGAAAGAGAAGCGATCAAAATGAACTCATTTCACCGTTGTGTGCCTTGACTTTTTAATTAATTAAAGTGATTTTTTTTCCATGATGATATCAAAAAAAGTTTTTCGTTAAAAAAAAAGCCCAAAAATGAGAGAAAGTAAAGTTTAATTAAGGTCTTCATGATTCCTGCATAAAATTTATGAAAATTGAAATTTTTTAATGTCGTGAATATGTGTGCGTGTCTAAAAAACATAACAAATACACTTTTCGCACTTCATAGGGAAAGTCAATGAAATAAAATCGGTCACTATTAAATCTCACTTGTTTTATGCATTCAGCTATGTCTTCATTTATCCTGTTCTCGCTTGCTTAATAATCATAGAACACGCGAAACAATTTTTTTTTATCTCTACAATGTATGTTCCGACAGTTGCTTGCTTGTTTCTTGCGATCGTTGTGCAGCAATTCACATTTTGTTGTCTTATCGATCAATAACTATAAACGAGAGTCTTTTTATGACAATCAAGAAACATGAAAATTTTACACATTTACACGATAAGCTCTTTAGTTTCTGTCAATCTAAATAAAAAAGACATCAAAAATGGTTCCTTGACCTCATTGCAAATGGAAAGGGAAAAAATTGCACTAAAAGTCAACCGCAGATAGATCAAAAATCGTTAATCATACTGGCAGACTTTAATTGTTTGCACACATTTTTTTGCATTCATCAATTAACTGTGAATTCCATTTTTATGAATATAATGCACACTGCTCAGTCCCATGGTGCTAATCAATTTGTGCAATTTCCATAGATGGAAGTCGAACGAGGCACATAAATAGTCAGCGAAAATTCCCGCAAAATGATATTTACTTATCTTTTTTCTTTTTCTCTCTCTCTCGCTTTTATTTTGTTAAACGAACAGTTGTTTGTAATGTTTATAGTTGAGAGAAGGAAAAGTATGTATAAGTAATATTATTCAATTTAGCCTGAAGTTACAATTTTGTCTGAGTATATATATGAAATATTTACATTGTTTTGTATGCAATGGATGATAATTTTAAAAAAATTAAATCAAAAATGCTGAGCACCAAAACTCTTAATTCAAAGTGCTCAGTACCGAAACACTCAAACATTTGTGCTTAGCACTCAAACATAGTTCTAAGCACTAAAAATTCAAATACTGAGTATCATGATGAGTTTGAAGATAGAAACACTAAAATTTTGTTCAAACATTACGATATATGTAGCTCACATACCTTGCATTAAAATAATAATTTTAAAGTACCTAGCAATTATTCTCCTCTTCATTTTGAGTTAAGTAAAATAGGAACGAATATCGACAGTATTCGATAACTATTGACTTAATGTCTGATTAGCTGTCACTATTACACATACCAACAGGTAATGATTTCTTTTTTCTACTCTTTACCATGACTGAGTACAACTTGAAAGTGAATCACTTATTTAATGAAAAGCGTAGACTTTTACATTAAGTCATAAATCATCTTATTTACTACGGTAGTGCTTTGAATCCATAATTTATTGTGACATGCACTTGTAAAATAAAAAGTGTAAACATAAAATTCACTCACCACTCATTTTACTCTTTCTCTCTTACTTTCAATAACTGTTTCTCTCATATTTACTCACAAACATGCATTTATTAAATAGATAAGAACTCAGCACATGCTCTTCCTCACACTATTGATTTCGTCATTGATTATTTATCAACAAACAACATCGAATACGCGGGTATTGTCGATGTGAATGTGAATTCTACATAAGAGAGAGAAAAAAAATTGTTTAATACATACATGAGGCTGATTGTATAGCGTAGAGCAGTATAGAGAGCTTTAAAACCAACTTTAACAAATCATTTTCAGTTTCTTTTCAACGGTCTACGATACAACTCCGGCAATTTCAATAGTAATTTTTTTTCACTCTTCCTTCGTGTACAATTTCAGTGGCTAATTAAACATTTATATACAGTGTCGATTCAAGTGCTTTTGTTACGTGCGGAACGCATAATAGTGTAGTTTCATCTTCTTAAGATCTCAATTAAGAATATAGAATGAGAAAAAAAAGTAATAATTAGAGAAAGATCGTAAAATGAAGTTTACTGTGTAGTTTAAACTTGATAATTAGTCGCACAAAGGTTGAAAACATTTGTTTCTTTCATATACTTATCATATGAATCATTGACAAGTTTTAAATTTAACGCGATAAACAATTTGTACATACTTCAAAATAAGAAATATTTGTCAACTAATTTAAAGCAAATTTACAAATGACTAAGATTAAAAATTAATTTAAAGTTGAATGACATTCACATGATTTGATAAATTCTTCGGTCAAAAGACACAAAAATGTTCATATTTTACTATAATGAGTTAATCATTCAGAATTAATATCAATTGAGCTACTGGAAGTAATTTATAAGCAAACACTGACAAATAAAGATAAAATTATAGCTTATAAATTAAAATTTTTATCATTCTGCAACAATTTGTCTTTCTATTATTAGAAAATAATCGAAAATGGTTTGAAAACAATAATGATATAATTTATCAAAATATTGATTAACCACTTTTGATAGAATGAATATTCGGAGAAATATTAGAGAGCTACTGACTGATTATCATTTTTTATTGTCAGGAAATTACCTATAAAAATTCATTAAGTATTTTATTTTCTCATATTTAGAGCAAAAACGACTTTCTTAAAGCATAAATTTGCATGAATTTTATTTTAAAATAAATTTCTCTTAAAGTGAATTCTTTTGTACAAATAAATCAAATAAAAATTTCTTTTTATTAAATTGATTATTGATTATTATCATCGTTTACGTCATCTAATGAAACGTTATCGTCTTCTAATGAAGTGATTTAAAATTAAGGAAATTTTTTTTCACTCACCGATAAGAAAATAAATACACCAAAAAAACACATACTCGATTCAAAGTTGTGATTGAAGAAAAGAAAAGAAATTCATTGTGATGATTGAGTTTCTTAAATTATAAATAATTCGATCAAAGTAACGCGTTATCGGATTGATTAGATAAAATAAAATACATATGGCGAGTGCTAAGCAGAAGCCGCTTGATTAAAAAAAAAATCTTAAAGAAATGATGTCATTCCTATGTGTGAATCAAAATGCATTTGATCATTCGCAAAAAACGAAGATCGCAGTTCAGAATAACTATTTATATCGATGTGAAAAGAAGAATTGACCACAAATCATTTGTTTATCGCCGTAAATTTATTTCCGCGTAATCCAACCGGTTATGTGACTGTGAGCCGAAAATAAATATTGACTGTTTGCTGTAAGCTGAAACATCGATGGACATTAATGGACCTTTTTAATATCAATATGACAATGACTTTATGTCAAAAAATAATTTAACACTCGCATGTGAACTGTAACTGTAAGCAAGTTTGATACAGACAGTGGAAATGCAAGTGAACCAGATTTTCGTGTACTTGCAGTTGCCTACGCAATCGCAAGGCTAATAAAAATCAAGTTTATGCACAATTTCACATTCTTAATTGTACAAGTTAGAATTGTAAATTTAATATCGTGGGAGAGACTACAATTATGGATATATGATTGCTACTCATTCTAGTCTCTCAGTATCTAAAGAGTCGTTAAATTGAAAACAATTGAAAGCAAATATCATATTCAAGAAAGATAATTAAGATAGAATTTCATTATGTGAATTTGTGCGAACAAAAAGAATCCAATTTTAATTTGAAAAGGTTCTCGAATGTCGAATAAAAGACTTCTCAGAACTATGTTGAAATTTTTTTATGAGGCACGATAGCAATTTGTTATTAGACTTCTTCTTTATTAATGTTCATTTTTCGGTGGTGATTTTTATGCTTTGTTGAAGAGATGATGCAAATTTGAAGCAATTTTCTGAAAAATTCTTTTATTGTAGTGAAGAAATTTAAAAATTTCTAAAGAAATTGACTCGATTAAATTTTTTATAAGCGGAACCCTAACAACACTCACACATCAATTTAAACAATAAATCACTTAATAAAGCAAAGTAAAATTTCGTCACTTGCGTGAAATCATATCAGTTTATCAAGCTTTATCATAAGAATAGTTTTAATTCGTACGCGTGAGGAAAAAACACAGAAAAAAAACATTCGTGTCAGTTTCAATAAAAATAACAATGATTAATGATAAGCGAAAAAAAAGAGAAACAAATACAAAGACGTGAAAAATAATTAGCTTTACTTAGAGTAAATTAAAAACTCATTTTACGGTCTCTTTTATCATATGTATTCATATGAGCTAACCTTGACATAATAAGCATGTTGGCACAAGTGAATACCAAATTTTAAATTGAAAAACAACAAAAAATTTTTTGTTTTCAAGTGTTAAACATTAAAGACATTCCATAATTGCTCGAAAGTGACCGCTAATTGATGTTTTTGTATAAACAAAAAAAGCAAAATAATTGAAATAAAATGGCAAATCATTCATATATGAAAGATCGTCTCGGTTTTGATCCCGATGAGTTGCTGCTAAATGAAGTTGATGATCTTTTCTACAATGGACCGGATGATGACGATTTTGAATCGCCGTCACATAAAAAATTTAAAGCATATAAACCGTCACCATCATCATCGACATCGTCTATGCTCACATATGAGAGCGCATTGAAAGACGTCAAAGGTAAACACAAAATCGTGTTGACAGTGTCGCGAGATTTATGTTGTGCCCAACCCAATGACATGATTATATTACATAATTTTGCGTGGGATAGGGAAGTTATTTTCTCGCTCTGGGTCACACTTTCATCATTTACGCACGTGAATGACAAATACGAGTGAAATTAATTAAACAAAACATTTTTATTTTCCTTGCCTGAACTCAGCAAGCTCAAGGGCAATAAAAAACCATGAATTTTGCCAATGTTCCACTACCTCACTCACTTAATTTCTTGTTTCCTCTTCTTGCACTCTTTCCAGACGAACGCGATGCGATACAAAAGAAAACATTTACAAAATGGGTCAATAACCATCTCAAGAAAACAGGTGGATTAGTTTCCGACTTATTTGTCGACTTGCGTGATGGACACAACCTATTAACATTACTGGAATTGTTATCTAATGAGAAACTGGTATGAATATTGGCTAATTGATAATTATTTAATAATTAATTTTTTTTCTCGTTTGATTTAGCCGCGTGAGCGTGGTAAAATGCGCTGGCATGCACTGCAGAATATTGAAACCGCTTTGAACTTTTTAAAGAAGAAAAATGTGAAGCTTGTAAACATTCGTCCAGTAGATATACTCGACGGGAATCCAAAATTGTCATTGGGATTGATTTGGACAATAATTTTACACTTCCAAGTAAGTAAATTGATTGATATTTATGACTGCATTGAAAAACTTTAATACATACATATGAATGGTCAAAATATGATTCTCTTAAAAAAGCTTAGCTGTAAATAATCTCTAAATCAGCACAAAAATAAAAAAACGAGAGATTGAAAAAAAATTCATTCATAAATGGCATGACAGAATCAAATTTGAATACAAAAAGCTTTAAGCTTCTATGATCATAGTAGCTTTGAAATTGAAATGTGACAGCAGATATTTACTTAGCGATTTGTTATGGCAATCAAATTGAGTCAAGTCATATGGTGTCATGTAACTCTTCGCAATGACAATTCATTTCTCTATCTCTCTCGTTTGTTTGTTTGTTTGCCCAAGAGAGAGAGAGGGAAAGATCTGTGCATTAATACACATAAATTGAAACCATTCAATTAAAATGATACGCTTCCAAATATGTTCATTATATTGATTGGTTTCCATATGCATTTTGTGTAACGCCATAAAACATGGCAATTTTTAATGAACAAAAAATGCAAAAAAGACTTGTGAATCGATCAAATAGATTGCGCCGCATTAACTCACAAATGCATAGCATATTCCCTTGTGTCGATCATTTGCTAAGAGTCTAATTGCCCATAAAATAAGACAATTTCCATTTTTCTATGTGCTTGATATATGAAAAAAGGGAGTGAAAATAAGCGTAGCGATTACCTTATATTAAATTAATAGATTCATTTTTAAGATCAGTTTTTAAACGAGTTTAGTTTACGCATTTATTAAAGATTAGGGGCCCAGTTACTAATAGGTAATCATAAAATGAGAGAAATTAATTCTTTTAAATCATCCAAATAAGGAAGAGAAAATATCGATTGAAATTTACATAATTTAATCAAACTACAAAGCGTGAATCAAAAAGAAGAAAACACATGAAATTTTTGAAAATATTTTGCCCACTACCTTTGATAAAAATAACATTTTACAACCAACTACGGTCATATCCAGTTATTAAATATTCAACGAATAATATTGAAAACTTACATATTGGTAACACCGCGCGAAACACCGACACCATCATCATCACAGCTCGTTTTCAATCGACCGTTTTCAACAGTTTTCTCAATTGTTGATCGAATTTCAGCGGAGACGGTTCGCTTTTGAGTAACGCTCGCGTCAATTTTTATTTCTCTCCTTCTTGTTTTCATATTTTTTTACTGTAATTTTTTGAGCTTTTCGTGTGCGCTCTGCTCGAATTAATTGCAATTTGTGCATGACAATAGCCATTAAACCGGAAAAATGTTCAAAATAAACGATAAAAAGCACCGAAAGCGTGCCCTAATGAAATTGCAGTGCGCTCCAAATAAGTGTTCTTCGACAGACGATAAAGATGATGATTTTTATGATGTACAACATCAAGTGACAAATAAGACAATGGAATATGCAGTGCAATATAATCTCGAAGATGCACCAAGTCATTTAGTGCGAAAAACAATGAAATATGAGGAAGTTAAAGGAGGTGATGAGGTTGATAATGCGAGCACTTCACGCATATCAAAAACTGTCACAATGGAATTTCCATCTGTTCGAAGGGGTTCTAAGGTAAAAAAGCCATAGAACGCACATATGTTAAAATAGATCGCGCGAGTGTTTATTGAATGAAATAAAAATGGATCAAGGACAGTAAAGCTAACATTTTTCAAGTGTACGATCAACCCACATTATGATCAACACTAATAAGATTGACTTACAAGCACAACAAAACGCAACGAAAATACCTTAGCGCATCCCACACATGTGTATAAAAAAATTTTGCGTCTTCATGTCCATATTGAGAAGTAAAAAAAAATAAGAAAAGAAAAAGCAGAACAGAATTTCACGCGACATCCAAAAATGAGCAAAAAACCATGCAAAGAAACATTGTGTTAAAAAAGTAGACAGATTCAATCTTCTTTGGTTCTTAATAGAGTTAATGACAATATTTATGAATGAATTGAATTATATGTGACTATGTGGGTTGACACATATGACGATATTGAAAATTTATCGTAAATTTTGTGACTCAATATAAATCTGATTGTATTGAAATGAAGTTAAAGTTCTTACGCGTTCTGTCTGTCCAAAAATGTCAATTCTTTGCTCTATCTTAACTTGATGAGATTAACATTTTTGGTCAAAAACAATGTGATGAAGATTCTTTCGACTGGAATTTCTTGATTTTTTATTTATTTCTATCACATTAACCAAAACAAGATGTGGCTCCTGATGTTAAATAATTATCGAGAGAAAAAACGTTGCCCACCTTTTAAGTAAATAAGAAATATTTCCATGACCTTCGACAACAAGCAACAAGAAAGTTTAATGGGTATTTTTGGGCGATTATAGTCCCGCGAATGTTTACTAATGTTTCTCAATTGCGTAATTGAAAAGCATGTTAGGCAATTTTAATGTGATGAATTTCTCTGCTTCATGTTCAACTATTTTCGTCGTTGTCGAACGTCTCACCCAATAGCCATATTTAGATAGGTGAAATATTCGTCATGGCTAATAAATAATTCATCTTAATCTGCTTCCATTATTCAATAGTAAATTTCTTTCTCATTTCTTTTCATTTTCGCAGATTTCTGATATTATGCTTGGCAATGATGAGAATGTATCGGCACGTGAAGCATTGCTAAAATGGGCACGAAACACGACCGAAAAATATCCAGGTGTACACATCAATGACTTCACAACGTCATGGCGCGATGGTATGGCTTTCTCAGCTGTCTTGCATCGAAATCGACCAGATCTCGTTGATTGGCGCAACATACGTGAAATTAAAAGTCGTGAGCGATTGGAAAGAGTTTTCAATACAATGGAGAAAGAGTATAATGTTTATAAAATTTTGGACCCGCAAGATGTCGACACAAATTCGCCAGATGAAAAGTCAATGATCACATACATCAGCTCAATTTATCACGTCTTTCCCAAAGCGCCAAAATCACATCCACTTATGGATGGCGATTTGTACAGTCAATCACAAGAGTATCGTGCTCAAGCTCAAAGTCTGCTTGTTTGGTGTCGTGAAAAGACATCAATGCTGCAAGAGAGAACTTTCGATAGAAATCTTAATTCATTAAAACGATTACTTGAAGACCTTAAAAAATTTCGTAACTATGAAGTGCATGAAAGACAAAAGGACAAACAAAGATTGACAGTTCTTTATAGTCAGCTTGAGCGATATTTTACGTCTGTTGGCGAAACTTCACTTGAACTTGACCTTCGTCCCGAATCATTAGAGTTGTTCTGGTATCGCCTTATAACAGCTCTTGCTGACAAAGAGCATGAGTTACTCCTCCACATTCAACAATTGCAGCAGCTCGAGCAGTTGGCAGAAAAGGTTGAGCACGAGATTAAACAATTTGATCAGAAAATCACTGACATATCATTCAGAATCTCTAATGACAGCAACAGAATCAATAAAATGCATCGACTTGAAGCTCGCACAATTATTGAAGCTATTGAGACAGAAGTTGCATTGCTTGAGAAACCAATTGAGCAAATGATCAAAGATTGTCATGCGCTCATTGACGGAAATCATGCAAAATCAAAAGATTTGTATAGCGAGTAAGTACATGAAACTAAAACGAAAAAAACTTGCGATTAAATAATTTTTTTATTCATTCATTTAGAGCAACAAAAATCAATCAGAAATATTCACAGCTTAGGACAACATTCCACCTTCAAATGCTGTCAAAAATGTCGCCCAAGCATGAATTAACAAATGGCAAGAGTTATGACGACAATCCATACCTGCGTGACATTGATCAACACATTCTTTGGTGCCAACAGCGGCTTTCAAATATACTACAAGCCACATGGGGTTCAGACATCCGTTCAATAACTTCTGAACTCGATACTCATCAAATTGAACACAAAACAATTGATCAATATCACTCAAAAGTGCTTCAATCTGAGCGTCAAAAAGCAAATTTGTCAGGCGATGAAGCACATCTTTATCAACAGAAACTAAATCAATTGAAAAAATTGTACGCAGAGTTATTGAGTTTGTCAACAAAGCGTCTCTGTGACCTCCACGCACTCCATGATTTCATCACAGTTGCAACTGATGAACTCAATTGGCTCTCATTGCACGAAAATATTGAATTGAATCGCGATTGGTCCGATATTTCAATGGAATTGTCAAAATTGAATATTGACTACAAACAATTAGTGACAGAATTCAACGCTCGTGATCATCAAATTCGGGCTGCAATGGAAAAGGGTGAAGGCCTTGTTGCACAGCATCCAGCATCAAAATTAGTTGCCAATTATATGCAAGAAATACAAGAGCAACGTTCGTGGATATTCCAATTGATTCATTGCTTTGAAGTACATTTCAAACATCTCGCCGAATTTCAAAATTTCTACAATGACATCAGAGATCAAAAAGAATGGCTTGTGGCCAAGAAAGAGCTTTTGGAAACAAAATATTCTGACAGTGATTTTAATCTCGATCGTGGTGATATTTTACTTCGTGGAATGCAAACAATTCTCGATGAACTCAATCAATTTGGCTCAGTTGTTGATAAGTTAGCAAAGAAAGCTGAAACAATAGTTCCATTGAAAGAGAGAGCTCATTTAGTGAAAAATAAACAATACACTGTGCAAAGTTTATGCACTTATAAGCAAGAGGATCAAATATTATTAGAAAAAGGTGAAGTTGCAGAGTTATTTGACATTTCACAGCAAGTTTATTGGAAAGTGAGAACAGCAAAGAGTGGAGAAAAAATAATTCCAAGTGCATGTTTGATGATTCCACCACCAAATGATGAAGCAATTGAGTTAGTCAACAAATTGCGTCTATCACAGCAAAAGATGATTGAACTGTGGCAAAGTAAGCAAATTCAATTGCGAAGAAATATGATATTAGCAACAATTCGAGTAGTTCGAGAGTGGAGTTTCGAACACTTTTTGGCGTTGGGCTTTGAACAACGCAATGATATTCGACGTGCCTTAAATGAGGATAGTGATAAAGTATTGGCCGAAGCAGATCCAACTGATGGACAAATTATGCGGCTAAAGCAAGAAGTAATTGAAGTCAATCGATTATTTGATGAGTTCGAGAGGCGTGCTAATTCAGAAGGTGAGTAAATGATTTTTAATTAACTGTTTAACCGCATTCTATTGACCGTATTCTGCAATTCTATTTTAATTGTCATTTTTTTCACTCAGTTTCCATATTTATATCGTAAATCGCGATATCATGTTACTTTCATTTATGGTCAATAGATTTTATGATCACGTAGTGCTTGTAAATAGTTACATGAAGTAGTTTGTTAAGTTTTGGAATTTTAGCTCCGTAAAGATCAATTAGTCAATTAATTTAATAAATTGTCGATATTATGGTTGATTTTGCAACAACATCAAGTGATGAGAGATGTCATTTAGTTGTCGTCTATTAATTTCAATATATGCTTATTTAAAAATGTCATCTCTCGTTCTCGTCTTCTCTTATGTAACATTTTATTGAGACTTAAATTTATTAAAGCGCATTTTTCCCATTCAATATTAAATTTTATCAAATGTATTAAATTTCCAATCTTTATAAAATATCAGATATTGTGAGGTAAACAATATTTGTCTATTGAAAGGTTTAAATAAATGTATAGACAAAATACACTCCTAAAATTAACTCTTATCTAAAAATAAAATGCGCAAAAAATCCATTTTCATAATAAATGATGCCCGAAAAATAAAACCGTAAACACATTCCTCAGTTAACATAAGAGCTCGTCACATTTCAGCTGATAATTGATTGTGGGATGATAATTCTATTGTCTTGTGCCCTCTCTCGTGTGCGCATATCATCATCTCATATCATGAAATTTATTTTTATGTTCCATACAAATTTTATCATTCCGGAGAGAAGTCAAAAATGAAAATGGCACTTTACCAGTTATGGAGTGGAGCAAGCTCATTTTAAATTAGATAATTGATATGCAATTAAACGATATTGTTGCGATTTTAGCTTAGAGAGGTTTAGTTTATCTGAAACAGTTGCTCTGTTAAGAGCTTTTTGTTTGAGTAAAAAAAATCGCGAATTTTGTAAAAAAAAAAGAAAAAAAAGAAATGAAGGGAATGTTTCGTTTTCGATCTTTCCGCGGTAACTTTTAAGAGAAAATGAATTGAAGATTAAAATTAATTTCAATTTATTACAGAGGAAAATAAGCAAACGAGTCAACTATTCAATGAAAAGTGCCTTTTACTATCATCACGTCTTGAGAGTTTAGCAAAAGAGCTTGATGGAATCATTCTTGCACGTTTGCCTCAAGATCGTGCTGCATCTGATGCTGCACTTGAAATAATACTCGATTACATACGACGACTTGGTTTCTTTGATTCTGATCTTAAGAATTTAAAAGAAACCTTCCGATCAATTCCACTTAAATCACCCGCACAAAAGAAGAATTTGGATAATTTGAATGAGTTGTATAAAGAGTTGTCAAATCAAGCTAATTTGCACAAAGAAAGATTAAATTTGCTTGAGAGCTCTCTTACTGGTCTTGAAAAGAATGGCGATATAGTTAAGGACTTGGAAAATGTTCTTGCTACTCACATAATTATGCCATCGACTGTTGAGGGCTTGCGTGATTTATTGAAGCAGCTAACAGCACTTCAAGAAATCATCATTGAAAATCAATCATCAATGGACAAAACTAACAATTCAGCTAATCAACTTGGCCGCATGGGCGTTCCAACAAAGATCATTGACGATCTCAAGCATCTTCATTCGCGTGTCGAACGTCTTAATTCACGCTGGAATAATGTGAATCTTCAGCTCGCTGACAGGTGAATACTGTGAAAACATTTATTATCAATTATTAGTCTCATGTTGTGCTGTTGTTTGAAAAATTCAGAATTCAAAGTGTTGAAACCGCGATTGGTTTGTTGAAGAATCTGCAAACATCTCTGATTCTCGAGGAAACGTGGGTTGAGACACAAACACAAAAATTGAAATTGCTTCCAACTGTTAGCAATGCTCATGACTTGGATGTAAGTATCGATTGATTAATTTATCATTGACGACGAACTTCTTTTTTTGATGTCGTTTTAATTGGATTACATTTTTATTATTTGAGAGTGTATTTTATTTGTTGTGTGTGAATGTTGTGAATGAATCTGTTCTTGACATTAAATGACTTCAATCTACTTATCAAGTGAAAAAATAGGAAAATATTTAAGACAAGGTAATGACAATATAATTATTTTATAAATGGAGAAATGACAAAAATATGTTCACTAATTATAAAACAAACAATTAAATAATTTCTTTATATTTATTTGCGATCACTTACTTATTATGGACACAGGAATTTGATACGAAACAAAGTATAAATAACCACTGAAAAAATCCAATAAAACTCAAATTAATTTAATACACAAAGCGCTCATTAGTTTCTATATGGCAAGTTCCCCAAAGACGAAAATGTCATATGGAAATAATGTGAGAGCCAGAGGTTGAAGTTGAGTTAAATCGATTAATTTTAACATTCAAAATGCTCAACTTCAACATCTGAAAAAAATTAACAAATTAATTAATGAAAATTTAACTTGTCACAATGCATAAAATTATTTATTAACATAACACATAATTCCTAATTGTTTATCACAATCAGAGCCTTTTGACGGAAACGGTCACAAGAGGAAATAACGAAATAAGCGATACTAATCAGTGTGGTGGAAAATTGATACACGTTTCAGAGGTATGTGATAGATTGTGTAAATAATTTTTAATGGGAGAATTTAATGCTCCTTACTTACTTACATGTTTGAATTAAAAATGGTAGACTTATAAAGCTAAATGCAAAGAGTTCAAAGACTCATTGAGCAATGACCATCATGCCCCTGAAGTTCTACTTGCCGAACCTGAGATTGCTGACGTTTATGGCACATTATTGGATGAATTAAATACAAAATACGATCACTTGCTGTCTCTCTTTCAACAGCATCTTGCCAACATGTCTGACAGTGCTGATAAAGAGGTGAGTTACACTCAATATACTCTTATTCGTTAATGATCATGGTCAGAAAGATTAGCCTTGAATTCCAATTTTCATTAAGCTCTGAAAAATATCACACTAATGTGCAATTAACTACAATAAGCGCTACTTACTTCTTCTTCCTTTTATCTTGAATGTCTGCAAAGCGTGCTTAATGACTATTTGCCATAAAATAGCTCTCATTGTCAAGCGCGACGTTCGAAATCAATTATATGGCTTTTATAAGTAAATATACACAATTCTCACATGGCATGCACAAGAATTTTGTTTCACGCGCTCCTTCCTTTGGCGGTGTGTAATGTGTTAATAATTTAGCAATTGCTAACTACCGCTTGTGTGAAATTTTTTCGGGCAAAAAAATTTGTGTTATTGAAGCGATAATTGAATGAGATCTTTTATAAATTTAAATAAGTACAAATGTCACAGCTCGAATTTAAAAGTTTATAATTTTTAATAAGATTTTTTCATTCTCTGACTTGTTGTCTATCATTATGACAAATTATAGTCTCTTTTAGAGAATGTTATTTTGAGGCAAAAAAAAAGAGAATTGGCTGTTCAGTAGGTGTTAAGTTACATGAGGAAAAAAACTTGACTTTATGTTCACAAAAAAGCAATTTGAAATCATAACTTTGTTTAATGGTTAAACAAAAGTTTGCGAATATTTTAAGTAATTTATTATGACATTAAACGTGATTTATCATTTAATATGAGATTGCAAAATAATGTTAATTGAAATAGTTTTGGTTTATTGAAAATTCAATCAAAACTTTTGAATTTTTCAATTAAAATAAAACAAAGTAAAATATCAAATAAAAATTAATTAATTCAATGTGAGAGAGAGAAAAAGCCCATCACAATGCTTCAATGTTACGTAATTACACGAACAATCTTTTCATTTGGTGATGAACGTGGGTGAGAGAGGAACAGAAAATGTGAGAAGCCCACAGAATGTATTTAAAACGTATTAAAATTAATTCCACACATAACATATTCCATAAATAAACTCAATTTTTTTGCATCAGATGCATGCGATGCATTCATCTTGAAATGATTGCTGTGGCAGAAAAATGTTTGTGTCTGGATGATGAGTGCAGTAATTTTTATTAGTGGAGGGAATGAGCGAGAGAATTTCGAAGAAAAAGAAATGAGCGAAGAATATAAAAACAGAATGACATCATAGCCATATTTGTGGCTGACAGCATTTTATACAATTCAAAAGAAGAAGTAAAGAGGTTTGCTGTTATGTTGACATTGAAACCTCCTCATAATAAATGAATGAATCTCGCATTTAACAATTTCACGGGTAAAAAGACGTTTTAGCTACTATTAAGCTGTTTACTGAATTTTATATTGAGAAAAACACATCATCGCTCTGTTGAATACTGATCATTGCCAATTCTTCTCTTTTTCACTCAATGAAGTATCAATTTCAAAAGAAAGGTGAAAAAATTTCATTACATGCCAATTTATTTTTATCTTAATAAAGATTTTGCACATATGTTAAGGTTGATAAGCGTTAACTTTTGTTGATTTTTCACCTCATGATAAACTATTGTATGAGCTTGTTTTGTTAATTAAATATTTAAAGAAATTCAGATTTATAAATAGAAAGCTTTTGAATAATATATTTTGACATGTATACTTTTAAATGTGGGTCGTTGTTGAAGCCTAAAAATTCTAGTAAGAAATTTTTAAATTTTGAAATTAGCAAAATATAGATTTTATTTTAATTGAATCAATTGAAAAAGAAACTGATAATATTTTTATGAGGATAATTCAATGTTTTTATTCACTCTAAAGTTTTAAAAATTGGTTTCGAAAATTTTTAAAAATTTTTGTATAATGTAAACAAATTTAAAATTTCAATTAAGTTTTGAATCGAAATTGAATTCATATCGTATTCAATTTAATCAAAATCAGAACTAAAATTTTTAAACTGGTCAATGGGAAAATAACTTTGTCGAAAAACGTAAATGATAGATAAAAACTAAGGTTCGCCATTTGTATGCATACTTGACTTGTATGCGCATATTTTTGTGCAATTTTCATGCAAGTTGATTTACTCAAAAATGTCTCTCTAATTCATTCAATTTTTATTTTATTCGGTCAATACTTGGTAAATTTAAGAATCATTGACTTTCAAATTTTGACCGAATTAAATAAAATCTGAATGAACTAGAGACTTTTTTGAGTAAGTCAACTTGCACAAAAATATGCTCATATCAAGCTATTATGCATGCAAATGTTCAAACCTAAAATAACGAAAATAGAGAAAGAAAAAACGAAATTTTAAAATTTCCGTCAGATTTATTTCCATTTTGAAACTGGCAAATTCAAAGTAAATCTGAGTCACTCATTATTTTTATTATTCACAAATTCAACCAACATTTTTAATAAATCTTAATTGCATACTAAAAATCTCCATCAAAAATAAAATAAAAACAAATACACATATGTGCCAGCAAACGCTTCCGTTTTTTTTGCTCTTGAAAATTCGTTTGACTCATTATTCACTTAGCAATTTTATAAACTTCTACATTAACCATCTTCAGCAAAATTTAAATTAGTAGTCGCTCAATCACTCAATTAATGAGTAATAACATTAACGCTATAAAATGTATAAGTCGTAAAATAGCCAGTTTTCTCTTCTCTCTTTATTCTCTCTCACATTGTTTTGTTGTTGTTTAGTTCTCTCAATAATAACACACTTTACTGGACTACCATCGTCATTCATTTTCAAGTTGACACACGCGACTTGATTTTATTACACAATATATGATGTCATTTATCTATAATAACATTAAAAACGATTTGTTCGTTGTTTATTTACAATTCAACATGAGAGTGAGAAATGAGCGTGTGACAGGTTGAAAGAATAAATTGCGAGAAAAGAGAGAAAAGGAAGAAAATAAGAATTGTATCAGAAATAGTTGTAATTATGGTTAAAATTCGTGTTGAATGATGCCATCAAGTCGTCATTGCGTGTTATTCTTAGCATAGTCTTGGTATAAATTTATCAGACACATATGTGTGTATTTTATAGTCTTCATTTCGGAGAGACACGAGAGAACATATTTTTTTCTCTGTTTACTACTATACATATGAAGCCATATCGCTGATACCATGCCGCAAATTCTTGTATTTATTAAAACTGTACACAAACGCAGAAAAGGAATGTGTAAAAAAATATATACTCAAATTTTGAGCGTTTGAGTTTGAGAAGCAAGCAAGCATTCAGTTTGCAAGTGAATTCTTAGCGTGTTAGACGTGAAACTGCCAATCGTTGCGTGTTTTTCTGTATATTTTTTTATTATTATTTTTGTGTAACCTCAAGAAATTTTTTTCAAGTTTTTGTTATTGCCGGCATGAAATTTAATTTTTTTTGCCTTTTGTGCTGATTGATAGTGAGAATTTAAATTAACTCAAACATTTGTTAATAATGAAACTTATCACTGTTATTTGATGGTTCATTGCTAACAATTTCGGAAATGTTTTTTAAGTGACATTCACAATATATAACAAGCAAAGGAAAAATAAAAAGAAGAAAATGCAAATAAAGCGACAGAAAGGCAAATAAATGTGAAAATTGTGTTGACTTAAAATCATCACTCGTACACTCGTTCCTTGTGTAAATTTATAAACATTTGACAATTCTTAAATATGACATAAGTCGAACAATGACATAATTTTTATAAAAATAATATTTCTAATAGTCATTGAGTTATTATCTCCTTATCAATTAATGCACTATAGATTAGTCAATTTCAAGGTCTTTTTAATTTTGTATAGTTAACTAAAAAATAATTTTTTGTTATTTCGGAAGGTGTCATAAAATATTTTTATCAATTTACACAGCAATTATTGATTTCTAGAGCAGAAAACATTTTATTCGTTGAATATAAAATTCCAAAATTTTAATAGCTCGGAGTCTTATTTATGGATTCCAAAGTTCATATCGAAAAATCTGAACTAGTAATAAATAATATATTGTGTATCTATTATTATGTGTGATAAATTATTATTATTGTGGGTAGCGCCAAAATAAATTGAATTAAATTTTTCAAAAGAAAGATGATTTGCGAGTTTAACCTTGATTGCACCATAGAAGCTCATACATTGTGGTGGTCTATTGTTATTTTGATATGTCACGAATACGGAGCAATAAAAGTAGAATTTCTACCTCCTAAGTAACTCACAACAATCGATTCATATGTGAAATTTATATTCCCGACACACTTGGCAATGAAAATAGTTTTCTCACTTTTTCTTGACTGAATTACTCAGAATAAATGCTTAAATGCTTAAAAAATAATTTTTACAAAGAAACTAATCGAAATTTATCAATTTGAGTATTATAAATTCCAGAATATTTCAGTTATAAAAAAGGAATTTCAAACGATAAAAACATTTCCTAAAAAGAATTTACTCAAAGCTTCTAAAGAAATATAAATAAAATAAATTTGATTGTTATGAGTGTCTTTTCTTTCGTCACTTGCATTTGATGTTTAACTGCTTTTTTGCGAGTTGTTAATGAAAAGTTTTTGTAGTATGACTTCATTGTTATTTTTAGAATTCGAATATAATAAATTCACAGTGACTTCTTTTTATTGCCACTTATTTTTCTGTGCCTGTTCTTCTTTCAAAGAAGAGACTCGTGTGAAAAATTGGTATTTTGGAATATATTTTTCTGCAACCGATAAGCTGTTGAAGAAGTAAAGTCAAAAGATACAAACATACGCTCATTTAATAAATCAGCAAAAATAAAGAGAGAGAAAATTCTTTTCTAACTTTAGAAATTTGTATCCTCATGAATATTTATATACATCATAAAAAGAATTTGGCTAAAATGAGCACACCCAGCGAGTATAAGGAATGAAATTTTTTTGCTCAAATTTTTCTTCTCTTTTAAATCCCGATAGCCGTAAAAAATTTATTTAAATTAAGCGTCACTGAACTTGTTTTTGTATTTATTTAGCGATATTTTTCTCTCTCTCGTTCTCTCTTTCTATACTGATTTTATTAGATTGACCATGACATTTGAATTTTCAAAAAGGCATTTTTTTCGTTCTCTTTTGTTTTTAATTTTTCTTTATTCAAGCAAGTAAATGAATGCAAAATTTGTTTAAAAAGAAAATCAAAAGTAATAAAATTTGATGAATTACATTTTTATCATAGAATGAATTAAAAGAAACCTACACATATTTTGAGCTGGTCACATTGAACAAATTAACAATAATCAGATATTTCCTTTGCGGCCAATACTTTAGTGAATAAATTAAAAATATTTTTTTGAATGAGATAATCTTCTGGTTTTCATCTAAATATATTATTATTATTCTTTTTCAACAATTATAGCTTCCAATTTTGGCCCATTTGGCAGTCCATTTTTCATCAATAGTAAAATACGTAGTTGTTTGCTATTTATTCTTTGCAAATTGCGCCAACAATATGGAATTAATTTTTTATGTTTTATTAAACAATCTATCAATACGATGAAACTATTGTAAAATTTACATAAAAGACTCGTTGAATAGAATAGAATAGAATATTTATTGGACCACAATTGGTCAGTATAAAATCATTAAATACTTTACATAAGATAAAAAATTTACAAAAATTAAAAATAAATAATTACTGGCAGCTAGCTATGTATTAATTATCGAAAGCTCATTGATAGATATTTGATAATGTGTGAATGAGAAATCAATAGCAGATGTATAGTAAGAAGAAATGTACATACGTTGAAAGAAACTAAGTCTTGAAGGTCGCGGCCAATTTGATAACGCCATAGCGTGTATTTATAAATATTTCATTCATTCATGCATTTTTTTCTACATAGTTGTTTTCATTTTTGTCAACACACCGGCATTTGTTGTTGCTCAATTTCTTCTCTCGCTTTCGTTCGTTTGCTCTCTCTCTCTCTCTCGATATTGTAGAAATTATTTTTCCTCGTTTCTGACTTTTCTCTCAGAAAACAACATCGACAACGCATGTGGAAAAATCATATGATTGTAGAGAACAAGTAGACTTTTTCAAGCGAGCAGACGTGTCAGACTAAAAATGTTTCAATAAAAATAATGAAAATATCGATTACATTACATATTTTTATCAGCTTACTTTTTACTTTTTTGTGAGTGCCAATAATGTGCTTAATTAGTGTAAAATTCTAGAATTATTGACAGCGTGAAAGAGAAGATAGAAAAAATTCTCTTTCGTGACTGACAGACAAAAACTTGAAAACTTGTGATAAAAAATTAAATGAAAAATGCCAAATCAATGAAATTTTTCCTTCATTTTTCTAGTTAACTAAATTTGTAAAATCGTGAAATTAATAGGAAGAAAAACGAGATTGTCGTGTTCGTCGCGAGTGCCTCAACAAATTATTATATTTTCTTATGAAAATTTATTTGTCGAAAAGAAGAGACACCGCACGACGATTCTATGTCACTCGGCTAAAAATATTTTATTTTTATAATTGAGAAAAAAGGGGAAGAAAAGAAATATTGAGTGAAAGTGAAAAGAAAATAAAAGAGTGAAGAGAAAAAAGATCGCGAATAAATCGCGGTGACTGTGAGATGGAGCAAAAGAATGATTACAATTTTGCTTATGAATTCAGGGTTAGTTACTTCTGACCATGAGACATGTTTACACATTCCGAATGAATGTGAATTGAGAACTAATGAATTATTAATTTTTATAAAATTTTTCAATCTAAATTAACAGCGCTATGCAGAAAGCTTACGTAAACCAATCAAGACATTTAGACAAAAGTCGATCGACGAAGTTGTGGTTGAGGAGTTGCATGAAGAAGATGTGGCAAGGTGAGAAATGACAAAAAAAACTATTCTATGCTAATTAAATGACTTCTATTAGTCATTTTGAACTAGCAAATAAAATGACATCACACTTAGATTATATCATCTAACACATCTAGAAACCAATGATGAATTTTTTAATTTCAATTGTTGTTTTTAATTCAATGACTATAAAACTATTTAATTTTAATTATTTTTATTGCAATTTGTTGTCGTGACTTTCTAAAACAATTTTTTAATTATCTTTTTTATAATTATTTTAGCAATATATTTGATGACTTAATTTTGACATGTCACGAGTAAATATTTTTGTATTTTATAACATTTTATGATTTCTATGTGACTCTTTCTTAATGCTTGTGACTATTTGGCATTTTTAGACTTTATTTTTGCGCATTCCACAAGCTTTTGCTTTATTTTTTGATGTTTAATGATTTTTCAAAATTTTTGCAAATCTATTTTCACCAATCAGTATGAAATTGTTTTTGTTTTCTTTTATTGCGTATTTTTTGTGACTATTTTTGAATCCTTTTTAAGACGCAATATCAATATATTTTACTTATTCAATTTTCGTTTCACAGAGCAAATGATCCGCATTCATCAGAGAGACAGCAATTGTGGAAAATTCTCAATCTTTTGGGTATAAAAGATCCAAAAACTGGAAATGCATTGACTGTACATGATGCCATCAAACTTAAAATTTTTGATTTTAATTCGGCAACACTAAGCACTGGCAGTGAGGGGCAAGATGTGATAACCCTTGACGATGCTCTGAAACGAGGTATTATTGAACCACAAATGTATGATAACCTAATGAGGTTGCATGATCTATCAAGAAAGTATGAAATTACTATTAGCGATAAAGTGGAAATTGATGATGGCATTGATGATACTGATGGATCAGAAAAACGCATAAAGGTAATACAATTTAATGAAAATGGTGCAAAGAGTTTTGTTGAGGCCATTGATAGCGGTCTAGTCGACTCACAGTCCGGTCTATTTCGTCTAAATGATGGTACATTTATAACCATCACTGAAGCTCTCAATTATGGTTATTTGGTAAAGAATGAAACTGTCAAAATCAAATCTACACCAATCAGCTTTTCCTATGCATTAAAGCGCGGACTTTTCGATGAATCGGGTTACATGATAGATCGCAATTCGGGAGTCAAATATCAATTACATTCGGCTATCGCGAACGGTCTTATTCTTGAAAATTTACGCGAAATTATTGATACAAAGGATGACACAAAGGTGACAGTTAAGCACGCTCTCGAAATTGGCTTGCTTGACTCTAAAGCAGGTTTATTTAGGAATTCACTATCAAATGAAAAATGCACATTTAATTTCGCACACAATAGTCATTTGATTAGCAAACCATTGACTTTTAAAGACCTTTTCGATATGGCTTTGATAAAAGACAATTACTTGATTCTTTCGCCAACTTTCTCTAAATGGCTTTCCATTCAGGAGGCCATTGATACCGGTGTGTTAGATTATGAAAATTATAAATGTATTACAAAAGAAAAGGGAAATCTTGTCACTTTACGCGAAGCAATTGAATGCGGAGTTATTACTTTAGATGGAAATTATAAAGACATTGTTACAGGTGAAGTTATTACAATTAAAAATGCCGTTGAACGTGGCCTTATATCGTCAGTTTCACAAAAATCCATCTTCGATATCGATGGTTTTAAAGATCCTAAAGAAGAAACTTTTGTGTCTTTGAATGTTGCCTTACAGAAACGCATTTTGCGTAGGGATGATAATCATTTTGTTATTACTGGCAGTGGTAATAAATTTTTAACATTAGAAGAGGGAGTTGAGAGTGGGTTGATTAGGCCAGAAGTCTTTTCCATGTTAATGCGACACATTGGTGTCTATGATGAAGATAAAAATGAACTTCGATTAATTGATTTAGTTTTCTTTAAACTCATTGACCCAGTTAGCGGGTATTTATTAAATCCCAAGACGAATGCTAAATTGCCTCTCGATACTGCGATTGAGATGCAAATGATTTCAGCACCAGGTGCACTTTTACTAAGCAGCTTGCTCAACATTACTTTGACAACTGAAACAATCACAAAAACAATCAAACGGTATGTAACGATCAAAGATCGTGACCTTAGCAGCGACGAACACGAAAATCCGTCATTTTCAGAGGCGGTACAAAAAGGTCTCATCAGCATAAACGAACAAATGTATCATCAGCCGAATGAAAAGAAATACTATAAAGTACAAGATGCCCTCAATACCGACCACGTTTTAGCTGATACAGAGAAATTGAATGGCAATGGGAGTGCAAAGAAGGCAGTACTGACAATCATTACAAAGTCAATTTTACCAACTAACGATAATACTTCAATGAGTGGAACTGTAATCGAACATAAACCGCCACAACCGTCAATAAAAATTCTCAAAAAGATGCAGAAAAAGGTGATCAGTCTCAGTGACGCCCTACACATGGGTTTAATAAATGAAGAAACGTACGAGCTGTTGGAAAACAATGTGACATTTGCACACAATCCAGATTCATTTTTAAAAAGTAAGAAATACAAGATCAAAGACCCACAATCGGGCTCAAGTCTGACAATCGAAGAGGCGATTGAAAGAGAAATTCTCAATCCAAATGACATAACAAAATTCCACATTCCATTTTGTAAGAGTCTAACAATTCCTCAACTATTCGAGCGTGATTTATTGGACATGGAAAGTCAATTGATTGTTCATCCTGAAACTGGTGATTTACTAACATTGAATGAAGCAATAGCATGTGATATTGTTGATAAGTATTCGTTGATTAGGAACGATAAGAAGCACAAAATTACAATAAAAGAAGCCATAAAATTGGGTTATATTGACGCTCATGCTGGCATTGTGATCAAATCTAGAAAAGGAGAATTGAGTATAAAACAAGCCATAGATCGAGGACTTTTTGATGTTGAAAAATCCTCAAAAGATAAAAATCAACAGCTTGAAGTGACAAAGAATATTCCACTTGTCGGTCAAACTTTCCCAGTAATTGTCAAACGTGGTCTTTTTGATAACAGAAAACGTGAAGTTCAACATAAAATTTTATCATATAAGATTTTATTGAAAAATGCTATTGAAACCGACTACATTATGTCAGTTCCGTGTGTTCCAAATGTTTATGAAATTTTCATTCCTGATGCACTCGATCAAAATCTCATTGATTTTACAAATCAAACATTCAGATGTCCACAAACAAATGAAATCATGTCTCTGCAAGATGCTTACAATAATGGTTTTCTCATTGCTAAGCCGTTGCATGCAATTATTTCACATGAAACACTCAAATCTACGAAAGTTACAAAAGAGGTCAAAAATGTCTCGCATACTGTAAAAACAAAAAGTATCGATATATTGGAGGGCTTTACGATGACGTCAGCAAATGAGGTGGTAAATAATAAAACAGGAGATGTTTACACATTGCAAGAAGCAAAAGATCAAGGAATTGCTATTGAAAGAGTTGAAGTCAATCAATTTACAACAGCTGCACTTGAAGATGTGCCAGATGAGAGTTCACAAGTGATTGAAAAGCGGGCGTCAAGTGAGGAATCAGAAACTTCAAGTACTCGTGTGGAAGAGAAACATATCACAACAATTAAGAAAATAACAATTATAAAAGAAATTAAATTTGATGAACATGGCAGAGAAATTATTCCTGAAGAAGCAGAGGAGCCTGAAATATTTGAAAGCAATTTAGAAGTTTCTGCTGATAGAGATTTCGATGAAATATTTAAGAAATTCAAAGAGGAAAATCCAAAATATGAACAAGAAGAAGTTGTAACAAAAACTATTAATGATGAGACAATTATCACTAAAGTTACTAAAGAATATGTTACACAAGATGACATCGAGGAAGGTGTTGAAGCAACTGAAACAGATATCAATAGACCTGTATCACCTTCAACACAAACTTCTACGGCCAACATCACACTAATGAAACACACATCTACACCTGCTGACACACCACTTCCTCAGCAAAATGTGTCTGAATCAACTACTGTAGAGGAGTTCCCAGATGATGATCGAAAGAAAGTTGTTATTACTACAACTCGTGTGATTTCAAAACAACCTAACGATGATGAAATTACTGAAAGTGAGCCAAAACAATCATTGACTGATAGCGGTCGCACAACAGAACTTGTAAATGAGCCAAATGACGACTCATTGCCGTTGACAAAGACTAAAACAATTATTATTTCAACAATCAAGTCAGTCACAGAGAGAACAGAAGATGGTGATAGAAATGAGCAGCCGTCGCTTGATAATTTGTCTCACGCGCCACGTGATGATTCAAAGACAAAGACTAAATATATTGGTGACATCACTACACGATTTTTAGATTTCGAAAGGGAACAACAAGAACCCCATATTCCTGTTCCAGCACCAAGAAAGAAGAAAACTCCCATTCATGAAATAAAAGATGATAATCAAATGATAGTCGAACAAAATATTACGCAACCAACTCCTGATGAAAGTGAAAATATTGATGAAGATCGTATGAAGCATTTAGAAAGCATTGTAGTAAAAACTCTTGCAGAATCTATTGAAAAAATCATTGATACTGACGATGAAGATGAACCTGAAAAGAATGAAAAAGAAGAAGATAGGTCTATTGGCACAATTCATGTTAAGAAGCATTTCATTGAACCAACTACAACTGATAAATTGGACGAACCAAAAGAAAAGAAAATGAAAACATCGACAACACCAGAAAAAGTTACTGAAAAATCAATACCAGAAGAGCAAAAAACTCAAAAAGAAGAAAAACTAGGTTCAACTGATGAAGAACAAACACAAAAAGTGACAGAACTCATCCAAAAAACAGTGACAATTTCATCAAAGACAAATGATGAGAGAGAAGTTATAAAGCCTTTGGAAGAGCCACAAAAAGATGTGAAAGAACAAGAAGAAAAAGAGCCTAAGAAAAAAGACAAAAAGAGTAAAGGCAAAAAAGAACCTCATCAAGAAGTGCCAAAAGAGGAACCGAAAAAGAATGAGAAGAAATCCGAAGATGAGATCTTCCAAATTGAAATACCAAAATTAACTCCTGTCAAGCCACAAATAATTGAAAGAGTTGAAGAAAAACCTAGAATATTAGAACAGGAGTTAGAAAAATCACAAGCAGTGCCTGAGAAACCCCAAAAGAAAAAGAAAGGCAAAAAAGAACCAGAAAAAACGCAAGAAGTTAAAAAATTGCCTGATGAGTCAGACTCTAGTAAATTGGGCAAGATTAATATTGAAAAACACACAATTGTTACTTCATCAGAAATTCCTGAGGAAATCAAACAACCAGAGAAAAGTGAATCAGAAGTTACAGATAAAATTCAAGAATCTTCCACAACAAAAACAATAACCAAAACAACTATTATCACATCACGAGTTGAAACATCCACATCAGAAATTGACGACATTCAAAAGGAAGATCAAAAAGAGAAGCCAAAAGAAATTGAAAAAGAACAATCGAACAACTTAGAAAAGACACCTACAAGCATTACAACCATTACACCTACAAAAGTAAAGGAAGCTAAATTTAACCCTCTTCAAATGTTTATTGATAATGAAAAAATGATTGTTCCTGCTGAATATAAGACACCAAAGGGTAAGGAAGATAAACCAATAGAGAAACCTGAAGAAAAAGAGATACAAAATCGACCTGTCGAAAAACCTTCTGAAATTATGCCTGAAACTGTTTCTGAAAAAAAATTAATCAAAAAAGAAGAAGCACCAGTTAAAGACTCACCCGAAAAGAAAAAGGATGAAAAGCCATCAAAAGAAAAGAAATCAAAGAAAAAGAAAGACGAAAAACCACAAAAACTTGATGATGAAAAACCAAAAGAAAAGTCTTCCAAAGGACCAGAAGATCCTGAAGAACCTAAGGAATCGATGTTTGCTGGTGGTTTTAAGAAACTTTTCAAAAAGACAAAGAATATCACTCAAAAAATTGTTGGATCTTCCGATACATCTCAACCTGAAACTTCTGAAAAAACGAAACCCACAGAAACTGACATAACTAAACAAGTCGATGTTGAGAAATCACCACAAAGAAGCGAAGACATCCCTAAAACAATAGACAATGTTCCAGATGAAGCTAATGCTTCAGTTCAAGCCAGTACAAAAGATGAAGACGTACATACACTTGATTCTGAGCCTATTATGTCTCAAAAAGAGGAACAGAAAGAACCAGAAATTGAGGAAATCATTTTACCTGATGGAACGCGAAAAATAATTAGAAAAACTACAATCGTCACAACTAAAGTTCTAGAAGGTAAACCGATTGAAGAACCCAGATTTGAAGAAAGTAATAAAAGTGCACCACAAGAAACTACTCAGAATGAGCCAGATGTTGAAGAAATTATTTTATCTGATGGAACACGAAAAATAATTAGAAAAACTACAATCGTCACAACCAAATTAATTGAAGGTGAACCGATTGAAGAATCCAAATTTGAAGAAAGTAATAAAAGTGCACCACAAGAAACTACTCAGAATGAGCCAGATGTTGAAGAAATTATTTTATCTGATGGAACACGAAAAATAATTAGAAAAACTACAATCGTCACAACCAAATTAATTGAAGGTGAACCGATTGAAGAATCCAAATTTGAAGAAAGTAATAAAAGTGCACCACAAGAAACTACTCAGAATGAGCCAGATGTTGAGGAAATTGTCTTATCTGATGGAACACGAAAAATAATTAGAAAAACTACAATTGTCACAACTAAAGTTATTGAAGGTACACCTAAAGAAGAAGTCATTCCTGTCATGTCACAAGAAAGTATTAAAAACGAACCATCTTCTGGTGAGAATACAGAAGAAATTATTTCAGAAGATGTTCCAACAAGCAAAATTATTGAAAAGACTATTATATCATCACGTTCCATTGATGATGAGTTGCCAGAAAATAAAATCCCTGAACAAATACAAGAAGTAACTTCTGCTGAACCTTCAGAAGAAAATATTGTAGAGAGCATTATCACTGATAGCTCTAGCTCACAAACAACAATTACTAAAAAGACAATTATTACAAAAAGAATTATTGAAACTTCTGAAGGTCAACCGATCACTGAAATGCCCGCTGATAGTTTTCCTATTGAGTCACAGGAAATTATTGAAATGGAACCGAAAACTGAAGAAAAAACAGAAGAAATTATTTTGCCAGATGGCACACGTTCAACTGTCACTAGAACTACAGTAGTCACCTCTAAACTTATTAAATCTGTTATAAAAGAGCCCGATCAGATAGAAGTGATTGAAATGCCAGCAAAATCAGAGCCAATAAAGGATGAATCTACTCAAGAAATTACCACAACAAAGACGATTGTTAGCAAAGACACTATTGAGCCTCAAGTGGAAACGGTTGAACCGCAAACCACAACCACTTCAGAATCATTTACAGACACATCAATCAGCAGCACTGCTGATACAACAACGACAACGACCATCACAAAGACTACTATCATCACTTCTAAAATTATTGATGCTAGTCAACCAGAGCTCGTAAATGTCACTCAAATGCCAAGAGAAAGTGAGCGAGATGTAAATGAAACATCATCGTCACCAGTCATAACAAATGTAATAACGACCAAAGTTCAACAACCTACTTTAGACCCTTCACAAATGTTCATTAATAATGAGCGAATGTTACCACCACAAGAATCACAAACAGTAAAGAGTCCAACTGATTTGAAGGTCAAACAATTTAAAGTCGCAGAAAGTGAAATCGAAGTTATTTCCTTGCGTGATGCAATAAAGAAAGAAAAAATTGAACCCAAAATTTGTCGCATTATGCTAAATGGAAAAGAGTTGCCTATGACAGTTCATGATGCATTGCAAGCGAAAGAAATTTCACCTACCGACGTCGTTCAAATTATTTCAAGCCACATTGTTGTTTTAATTCCACGTCAGGAGAAAGCATATTTGCTTAATTTCAATGATCGTTTCAACGAAAAACTATTGCAAGAAATGGGACTTTACGATAATCGTATTCCGTCATTCATTGACCCATGGACAGGAAATCAAATCACATTTGATCATTTTATCTTTAATCTTGATGTCCTTGATCCATCAATATTCGTTAAAAATCAACACCAACAAACATATGTACCAATTCAGCAAGCATTTATTGAAAAAATCATTGATCCACAACTAGGCACTATGATTGATGTCAAGACTAGTCAACCGATTTCTATTTTCGACGCAGTCAATAGACGCCTGGTGATTCAGAAGTCACCGAATGAAACTCGTATTATAAAACGACCACCAGCTATTAAAGATCTTATCGCGAGTGGTAATATAAACTTTGAAACTGATGAAATCATCGTCAATAATGAAAATTTGTCATTGTGCGAGGCACTTCGTCAAGGTGCAATTGACACAAATCAAATCTCTATACGTGATCCAGCTACGAATGATATTATTGGTTACAAATATGCCGTAGACAGAGGCATTGTTAATGTACCACGTGGTGTAATTATAAATTTAATCACGTTGGAAGAAATTTTGTTCATTATTGCTTATAGACGTGGTTACATGCTCATAGGTAGATTACAGCCAATTTCATTAAATGCAGCTGTTCAGTCAGAATTTTATGATAAAAAGACAAATACATTTAAATCACCATTTGATGGTCGCACAGTTACATTAAAAGACGCAATCGATTTTGGTATAATTGTTCCAAAACTCACAGATGTTAAAGACACTAAAAATAATTCACTTGTTCCATTGCGACAAGCTATTGAGTTCAATCTAGTCGATACAAAAGCGGGAATGGTGAAAAATAAGAAATCATCTGTTCCTCTTGACAAAGCTGTAAAAGAAAAGTTAATTGTTGATAAAAATGTTCCACTTGATCTTGCCGAAATTATCACTAAAAATTATTATGATTCAGAAACAGGCAAGATTTTAAATCCATACACAAATAAGTATATCACAATAAGAGAGGCAATAAGGTTGAAAATTATTAACATTTATTATATAAGAATCTATGATGTCGTACACGATCAAGTATTTTCAGTTGAAGAGGCAATTGCTAATGGGTTATTTGATGATGAGAAAGGCATTATTACGCGTCCAAAAATGACACTCGATAAAGCATTTTTGCAGAGAATTTTAATTAGTTTCAATGGTCCTCTTTCTCTACCATCAGCACTTCAGTGCAACATTTTCGATCCTAAAACACGAAAATATAATTTCGATGATCAAAAAATGAATTTGAGTGAGGCAATTGAAAGTAATAAAATTGCAGGCAATGAACTTGTTCTCTATGAACCAAATCGCCTGAAGCTCTCTACTCTTAATGAAGCAATTACTTCTGGCTTCTTAGATCCAATTGAGAGTGTAATTGTCGATCCCATTACGAATAAAGAAGTTCCAATTGATAATGCAATGGAACAGGGATTGCTAGTAAAATCACGTTCCGATGTAAACTTACGTGATGCAGTTTTTGATGGCCTCTACGATCCAAATGATGGCTCTTTCAATAATGTCACGTCTTCTGACGAAAAACTTCCACTTGATCTTGCAATAAATCGCAATGTTGTCGATGTAAAATCCACAATTGTTAACGTTAATAATGTAACATTAGACTTTGAACAAGCCATCGAAAAAGGTGTCATTGATCCGAAAACTTCTGTTATTCAAACACAATCAGGTGATAAATTGAATTTGATTGAAGCATTCGACCAGGGAATTTTAAATACGATTTCCAAACCTGTTCGTTTGCATGAGGCGATTATTAAAAATCTTTATGATGAATCGTGTGGTCTTTTTGTTGATCCTGAGACAAGAAAGCAAGTCACGATTCAAGAGAGTATTCAAGAAAGTCTCATTGATCCCAATTCCATTCAGATTCAAGATCCAAGCAGTAAAAGTTACCTTCCAATTTCAATAAATTTCGCTATTCAAACTGGTTTGATTAATCCCAAAAATGGCACAGTTAATTACGATAATAAAACCTACTCACTAAAAGAAGCATTCGATTTAGGCATTTTAATTGACGCTAAAGGCCCAGTGAGTATTCAAAGAACTATTCATCAGGGTACATTCGATGAGAAATTGGGTAGAATTTCAGATCCATTCAGTGATAAAAAGATAACAATTCATGAAGGCATGAGAAAATTTGTTGTAAATCCACATTTACCATGCTATTTTGATGAGGAAAAAGAGACATTGTTCTCACTTAGTGACACATGCAAGCATAAATTGATTGATCGATTCCAAGGCAATTTTACTGTGCCACATTCAGGTGAAAAATTGACACTGAATGAAGCCATGCGACTTGGCTGGATAATTGACATTGAAAGTGGAAGTTTTACTCTCTATAAATTAATTCTCTATCGTCTCATAAACTATCACAATGGCAAACTTATTCATCCCGTTACAAACCGTGAATTGTCATTAAATCAAGCAATTGAGAGTGAACTTGTCGATCCGTTCGCATCATTTGTTAAAAATCGCAATAATAAATACATTACATTAAGCGATGCATTAAAGTTGGGTGTCATTGACGGTGCGAATAATGTCTATTGGTTAAATGACTCACAGTCAATTCCACTACATGATGCAATCGAAAAAGGCCTGATTGTTTCAAATGAAAAGCCATATTCGCTGCAAAATGCTATTAAAATGCGTCTCTATAGGCCTGAAACGGGTAAATTTGTTGATCCATCGACAAACATATTTTACGATCTTAAAACGGCACTCGAAGCTAATTTGATTAATCATAACTCTGCAAAGTTCAAGAATATTTTGACTAAACAGACAAAGTCACTCGAGCAAGCAATAAATGACGGAGATATAAACATAGCAAAAGGTCGTGTATTTGATCAGAAATCTGGTCAGTCATTTAATTATGATGTGGCATTTGAGCGTGGTTTGTTGATTAATGTTCCTCGCGGTAGTAACATAATTGTTAAACAACAAAAGAAAGAGATTATTCATGAAGATATTCCTCAAATAAAAATAGATTTAGTTGAGTCAAGCAAACCTCGCGAAATGACTCTCGATGAAGTCATCAAGGCAGGCATAATAAATCCCGATAATGCATTAATAAAAGATCCGAAGACAGGGCAGTTTATTTTATTGCGAATTTTTATTGAAAAATACCAAATAAATTTATCGCAAAAAGCAATTGTTGATCCGAGTGCTGCATTCTTTGTATTTAGTCCAAATTGTGTCATTTATAATCGCGAGCCGAAATCATTTGATGATGTAATCGAGTCGAATGAATTGAATTTGACGACCGGAAAACTTATCGACCCTCAAAATAAAGACAAAGAGCTGACAATTCAAGAAGCAATTGACAGTGGACTCCTTGATCCTGATACAATACTCATAAAGGATAGTGCCAAAAATAAATTGTTGCGTGTTAATGAGGCACTAAGAAAAGGAGTCGTTGACCCTGAAAGATCTTATGTTGTTGATACACTCTCATCGAAAATGTTGAATCTTGAAAAAGCACTACAGGATGGTCTTTTGAAAACACCAAAGAAACAATTTGATCTTTTAGAAGCGATTCAGTTTAATTTATATGACGAGAATAGTGGAGAATTTGTTGATCCATTTGCACCAGTACAGGAAGAAAAACAAAAAGCTCTTGTCACATTCGAAAGTGGAATTGCCAAAGGTCTCATTGATCCCTCAACCACAATGGTACGCGCATCAAGTGATAGTGAAATAGTTCCAGTCTCCTCTGCCATCAATTCGGGTCTAATTGACCCTATAAAAGGAGAAATTGTCATTAAAAATCCTGAAAATGAGAAAATTGAAAGAATTAATTTTGTTAAAGCAATGGAACTTGGTTTATTAGTTCCAGCTGGAGAGCGGGTAAGATGAAGAACTTTTTGCAACAAAATATTTTCTGGTGTCTGTCTCCTTTTGATTGCACGCTCTTTTGAAAATTGAATTAACTAATGGCTTTATTAAATACCATTTTAATCTTCTCAATTGTTGATTAATCGCTATATTCTAACTCATTTAACTCAAAATTTTATAAAACACATGGATAAATTTTGAAATCATTTATTTTATTCTTTAGGTACATTTTTGTCTATTTTATCTTCTTTTTAGACAGCTGTGCTTGCTCTCTTCGACTATTACATAAAAACCTATTTTCGTATGATTTATGAATGAATGAGTGACTGAAAAGTTGCATGTGTGAAATTCTTGTATAAAATTTTATTTTATTGACTTTGATTTTTATTTTTGGACATTGAAACATCAAATGATATTGAATATGTGTCCGAAAAGTATTCTTTCAGTTTTTATCACTTTTTTTCATGCATGGGGAATTTTTAAAAATAATTGTTGAAAAATTTGTTAATTTTTTTTATCATTTTTTGACTTTTTTCAACAGCAAGCCGTAATTGAGCGATTTGCATTGTGCGAAGAAAACATCTCTATTTTGCTGAAATGGATAAATGATATCGAACAGCGTTTATCAAAGATTGGTGGCCCACAGGAGCATATTGAGGAATTGCAGCTTCAAATCAACATTCTTAAAGTATGTAAAAATCTTAAATTATTTTTTTCAAACGATTCTGACCAAAGAATTTATTTTTAGCATATCAAAAATGACATCGATGTCCAAACGAGACCTGTTGCATCATGCTTAGAACAAGTGCGCCAACTTGTATTGACCAGTGGAAATGTGTTATCAGTTGCTGAAATTACTCAGCTTGAAAATTCTGGGAGACAATTGAGATTCCGCGTTGATCGTTCACATGACACCACAGTGAAGCTGCTTAAACATCTTCAAAACAGCTATGATGAACTCGACAAATTGAATGGTGAAATTCATGACTTTAGTCGTTGGATTCAGAGTGCTCAAGAAGTTCTCGAAAATGAGCATGCACATTTGTCAGATTTGAAACAATTGCCAGCACAATCAGCTCGTATTAAAGATCTTTTGAAAGAAATCATTGCACACCAAGCTGATTTGAGATTCATCACAATTTCAACACAAAAGTTTGTCGATGAAGGCAAAGAATATCTCACAGTTATCAATGACCTTCGCATCTCATTACCAGAGAGATTGCCCAATATTGAACCCATTGCTAGTTTCAAGAGTCCAGTAAGACAAATTGTATCAGATTTACAGCAACGTTATAGTGATTTGTTAAATCAAGCAAACATTTTCGCCGATCGACAGAACAACATTCGTGAATCTTATCGTATTTACCTTGAAAATCTCGAAAAATCACGTTCCTGGTTGAGTGATATTCAATTGCGTGTATCAAGTGTCATTGCACATCCAGTTGGCACAGATATCGATACAATCCAAGAACAATCAAATATTGCAAAATCACTTTATAATGAATTTTTGGCAAACGGCAAATTAATTGACAATTTGCAGGGAGGTCTTAATACACTGCTTGTTGCATTAACCGGAGTCACAACACCCTCTGAAAATGCAGCACTTGAATTGCCTGTGGAAGAAATTAAGAGAGATTACAAATCACTTTTAGAAGCAGTTGATAATCGTTGCAAGATGTTAGAAGTTGCTTATGTTCAAGCACAAGGCGTTCAAGATGCTTTGGATAATTTGATTGCACATATGAAGCAAACAGAAGACAAAATTCATCTTCAATCACAACCAGCAAGTCTTATCGTTGAAAAATTACTTGAACAAATTCGAGAACATCAATTTATTTTGTCTGATCTTGAGACACATCGTGCAAGCTTAAATAGTGTAACAGAATCTGCAAAAGATCTTCTCAAAGTGCCATCAAACGCCAGACTTGCAAAAGTCATTGAAACAAAACTTCATAATGTTACAGACCACTATGCTCGATTAAGAGATAAAGCTATGACACATAATGAATTCCTTGAGACAATTTTGAAAAAATTGACCAAATTCAACAATGATTCAACGATTGTTGAAAACGAATTGAAGCAATTACAAGAATTGGCAAATGTTGATGAAAAATCAGTCGACATTCTTATGAAATATCTTCAAGATATTGTTCAGAACCGTAAGAAAATACAACCTGCTTACGATGATTGCATGTATCTCGGTAGGGAATTGATTGAACGTAAAGATGTGACAGACACTTATGTGGTTAAAGATAAATTGAAACGATTGCAAACAATTTGGGACAGTTTAGAGCGTAGACTCGATGACAAACTCAAATTGACAAAACAAAAATCAGAAAAACTTGCAGCATTCGAAGTATCAAGACAAGAAATTTTATTGTGGCTTTCACAAATGGAAGTCAGAACATCAAGTTTCGAGCCAGTTGCACTTGACTTGGGTGTAATAAGAAAGCAATCTGATGAACATAAATTGCTAGTCAATGAATATAAAGATTTTAATAAAGTTATTCAGAGAATAAACGATATTGGTGCCGAATATGACTCTCTTATTAGAACATCAAGTCCAATTATGAATAGCGGTGTAGATCGACAAGATTTGACAGATTTAACATCCATTCAACAAGAATTGCTCGAAATTAATAATCGTTACAATTTCATTGGTGTTCGTCTGAATGATCGACAAAAAGATTTAGACGAAACTCGTGCAGCTGTTCAACGTCAAAAAGAAAATCTTGAAGCACTCAATTCATTCCTTGATAAAATTGAGAAGAATTTGCCAAATTACAATCTTACAGTTCGTGAAAATGCAGAAAAATGTATTAAACATGTTCGTAAGCAACAAGATGAAATGTTTGAACGTCAAACAACAATGGATACGACAAAGATTCAAGTTCGTGAATTAGTAGCATTAAAACCAACTGTTCCAGGTGCTGACACTCTACGACATGAATTAGAAAACCTTCTCGATCGTTGGCAAAGAATATCTGATTTACTTAAAGAATGTTCGCTCTATTCAGAGAAGTCTCTTGACTTTATTGAAACTTATGATCTTATTTTTAATTGGCTGGTGTCAAAAGAAAAATTACTCTCTGTTTTGGGTCCAATTTCATCTGATCCACGCACTGTAAGCAGTCAAATGCAACAAGTTTCTGTACTGCGCGATGAATTTAAAGCACAACACACTCAACTTGAATATTTGAGAGACGTGGGTGCAAGCTTGATTAATCATTTCCAGACGACTTCACAAGAAGGCAAAACAATCAATAATAAAATGAATGACATTGAAAAGAAATGGAATGAACTTGCTGATCAACTCGAAAAACGATACAAAAATCTTACTGACGTTGCAGACACATCGAAAGATTTTGATGCAAGTCTTAATCGTTTGCGTGAAAATTTGCAACAAATTAGCGACGCTCTTGACAATTTGCCAAATAACAATGACTTTGAAGGAAAATTACATAAAATTTCACAACTCGAAAGACAACTCGAGGGACAACGTCCATTATTGGCTGATGCTGAAGCGACAGCTGCAACACTCACGAGCGTAATAAGCGATGCAAAATCTTGTGCTGATATAAAATCGAAAGTGCAAGCACTTGGAAAACAGTATCTTGCATTACAAAAGAAACTCGATAATATCAAAGCTGAAAATGAAGCAGCATTAAAAGACAAGAAACAATTCCTTGAAAACTGTGCAAAAACAATTGGTTGGATTGCAAACAAATTGTCAAACTTCTCCAGTCCTCTTCACATATCAGCACATAAACCAACTTTGCAATATCAAATTGAGACACATGAGCCTATTTATCGCGAAATCATTTCAAAAGAGTATGAAATCATAATGCTCATTAATCGTGGCAAAGATTTACAACAAAAACTTGGTGAATTGAAGGATCTTGACAAAATCAACAGTCAATGGATGAAATTAAAGGAAGAAGCACAAGATCGCCAAACACGACTTCAAAAGGCATATGATATCTATAAAAATTATGAAAAGACATCGAGTGGTTTCCTCCAATGGCTTAGCAATGCAGAACGTGATTTGATGGCTTTAAAATCAGGTGTGCTGGTAAAGAAAGAACTTGATAAAGAATTGCGTGACGTTCAAACTCTTCGTAATGATGTCTTAAAAAAATCATCAGATTACGATAAGACACAAAATCTATGTGGAAATTTCCTCAACGCTTGCGATGTTGACAAAGATACACTTGTGTCTGAAATGCAATCAACAAGAGAGCGCTGGGAAGAGCTCAATCGACTTATCAACATCAAACTCGAAAAGATTTCTAACTTTATTGAAAAAGTCATGGACTTTACTGACAACTTTAGACAACTCAGTGCTTTGGTACAGAGAAATGAAGATGCTTTTGATTCTCTTGAAAGAATTCATGGTATCAATGCTGGAAGAGATCCAAGATCACTTGAAAAAATTAAGACAATCAAAGATGATAATGAAGAGTTGAAAAAGAATTTCCAGAATTTGAAAATCATGGTTGAAAATATTGCAAGTGAAGCACGTCCAGCAGGATATAACAGTGACAATCTTTATGCAGATCTTGAACGTCTCTCAGACCGTATTTTGACTCTTCAAGGACGTCTTGATGATCGCTTCAATGATTTGACAGTCGCTTCAAATGCAGTAGCTAAATTCAATGAAAGTGTCAACGGTGTTGGAATTGATTTAAGTGCATTGGAAAATGAAATTGACGGACTGTCACCACCAGCACGTGAAATAAAAATAGTCAAAAGTCAGCTTGATAACGCAAATGATTTGCTTCACAAAATTGATATTGTTAATAAGAGAATTGCTGAAATTGAACAAACTGGTGATGCAATGATTGAAAAAGGATTTGTTTATCGTCCATCTGAAGTTCATGAGCCACTCGATCAAATAAAACGTAAAAAATCACGTCTCGAAGGTAGAACAAAAGATTATCTTGAAGCAGTTCAAAAAGCACACAAAAATTTGACCAAATTCTATGAAGATTATGACGCAGCATTAAATGACATCTCGCAAATCGACTACGAATTAAAGAAACTCAAGACAGTTGGAAGTGATGCTTCACAAATTCGTATACAACAACAAGAATTCCAACAATTTAGAAGAAATATTGTTGATCCAATGGATAGAAAAGTTGATGATCTAAGTGACTTAGGTAAGGATCTGATAAGATCAGCACATGAAACAGTATCAACATCAGTACTAGAAGGAGATTTAGAGAAAATTATTGAAAAATGGAGTGAAATTAAATCAAGAGTTGGTGAACGTGATAGAAAACTTGAACAAGCATTACTTCAAAGTGGCAAATTCCAGGAGGCACTTCAAGGCATTCTCAAATGGTTGCAAGATTCTGAAGAAATGATAAGAAATCAAAAGGCACCAAGCATTGACTATAAGGTTGTCAAAGCACAGTTACAAGAACAGAAATTCCTCATGAAAATGATTGGTGATAATCAAAACTCGATTGCATCCATTCTCAAATTAGGAGAAGAAGTTTTGCAAGGATGCGAACCGGGAGAAAGGATTAATATTGAATTGGCTTTAAAAGATTTAACAAGTCGATATGATCATCTTAAAGACAAGTCAAATGATCGCACAAAATTGCTTGAAAATGCAGTTGATGTAGCAAAGACATTGCAAGATCAATTAACACCGCTTGTTTCTTTCCTCGATCGTGCTGAAAGAACACTCAAGAATCTTGAAAACATTCCATCGGATGAAGATAAAATTCAGCAAGCAATATATGAACATGATCGTTTGCACAAAGAGATTTTGAACAAAGAACCAGAAGTTGCATCTCTTGTATCATTGAAGAACAGTATAAGAAAATATTTCGAGCCAGAGGAAGCTGAAATTGCAAATGAGAAAATTGATGCAGTAAGCGATCGCTATGGAATGTTGCGTGACGATTCAGAACGTTTAGGAGCACTTTTGCATAAAACTCGACAAGAAATCAAGCAATTTTCTATTGCATATCAAGATCTTTTTGCCTGGTGCGATAAACAAGAACGTGCATTGTCTCAATTTAAAAACATTTCAGTTCATGTTGATGTCATTAATGAACAAGTCAATAGGTTAGAAGACATCAATAATGAAGTAAGAAACAAAGAGTCAACAATTCAGACTACAATTGACGTTGGAAATGAACTTATACGAAGTATTTCACAAGACGAAGCTTTAAAACTTAAGGATAAACTTGATTCTCTTGGTCGTCGATATATTGAAATTTCAAACAAAGCAGCTGAATATCTAAATAATGCTAAGGATGGACTCGCATTAGCACAAGACTTCCATGGAGCACACAATCGTTTAGTTGATTGGATGCAAAATGCAGAGTCGATTTTGGTAGGAAATGCAGCAAGTGAAATTGAGATTCTAACACTTGAAAGCGATTTGACAAAAATGAGAGCTGAATTGGAAGCACTTAATTCTCTTGGACCTCAACTTGCTCAACTTTCATCAGAGGAAGGAGGTGCTACAATTGAAGGTATTATTACTCGTGATAATCGTCGTTTCGATGCAATTGTTGAACAAATTCAACGAAAAGCAGAAAGATTGCAAATTATTGCACAGCGTTCAAAAGAAATTAATATAGATCTTGACGAACTCATCGAATGGTTCAGAGAGACTGAAAGAAACTTGAAAGACGCAAATCCACCATCAGTTCAACCTAAAGTTGTCAAAAATCAATTGCTTGAACATCGTGCACTTAATGATAGTATTTCGAGTCAAAAAGGACGAGTAAGAGAAGTAATTGCCAACGCTAAAAAACTTATTCGAGAATTACAATCAAGCAATGACAATTTGGATACTATTCGAGAAAAACTTGAAGATCTTAAAGATGTTGTTGAATCAGTTACAAACTTAAGTGCTGAAAGATTGTCAATTTTAGAACAAGTGGCACCGCTTTCAGAACACTTTGCAGATGCTAATGAAGAACTTGACAGATGGTTGTCTGATACAGAACATGAAATTTCAATGTTGACTGCACCAGGTGTGAGATCTGATCAAATTATTCAACAACAAGAAAAGAATGAGCGACTCATGCAAACAGTGGCTAATCACAAACCATTGATTGACAAATTCAATAAAACTGGAGAAGCTTTTGCTGCTCTCGTTGCAAGACATGATGCAAATCAAATTCACGACATTGTTGAAAATGTAAATTCAAGATACAATGCACTAAAAACTGAATTACGTGAAAGACAATTAGCATTAGAGAAAGCATTACAAGAGACATCACAATTTGCTGATAAGCTTGAAAATATGCTGAGAACTTTGGCAAATGCAGCTGAACAAGTTAAAAACAGTGAACCAAATTCAGCTCATCCACCTAGAATTTCAAACCAAATTGATGAAAACTGGAGCATTGCTGAAGATTTAGAAAAACGTGAACCAACACTAGTAGCTATTAAAGTTGCAGCTGATGAAATTATTTCAAAGGCAACAAATCATGCTGATCCAGCAGTCAAGGACATTAAAATGAAGCTTGAGAAACTCAATGTTTTATGGGTTGATGTTCAAAAAGAAGTGAAAATTCGTGATAGTTCATTAAATGACACATTAAATGCAGCTGAAAAGTTCTGGAATGAATTGGACGTTGTCATGGGTAAATTGAGAGAACTCAAAGATACACTTACTTCACAAGAGCCAGTCGCAACAGAACCAAAAGCCATTCAAAGACAACAAAATGAATTGGAAGAAGTTGGCAGAGATATCAAGAATACAAAACCAGAAGTTGATCAAGTAAGAATCTGTGGAAATACTTTGATAACTATGGTTGGTGATGCAGATAAACCAGAAATCAAGAAACACATTGAAGATTTAGATTTGGCATGGGGCAACATCACCGCTCTCTATGCACAGCGTGAAGAAAATCTCATTCAAGCCATGGAAAAAGCTATGCAATTCCATGAAACTCTTGAAGCTCTTTTGAGATTCCTCGATGAAGCTGAGGACTATATTCGTAATTTGAAGCCAATTGGCTCAGAAATCAGCATTGTTAAGCAACAAATTGATGATCACAATAAATTCAAAGATCGTGTGAATCCACATGGAGTTGAAGTTGAAGCATTAAATAGACAATTAAATGAATTGAGCGAAATTACATCAGTTGATCAAACCTCACTTATTCGTAATGGAGTAAACAGCATTAATAAGCGATGGGATGCATTAAAACAAGCTATAAATGATAGACAGAAGCAGCTTGAGAATGCACTTTTACAACTTGGT
Organism: Polypedilum pembai; assembly: GCA_014622435.1. Taxonomy (NCBI): domain Eukaryota; kingdom Metazoa; phylum Arthropoda; class Insecta; order Diptera; family Chironomidae; genus Polypedilum; species Polypedilum pembai. Next base: position 73,809 of record JACWBX010003670.1, read on the forward strand.
CAGTTTGAACATGCGCTCAATGAACTTCTTATATGGATTAAAAAGACACAATGCACATTTGATCAAATCAAAATTGTTCCTGGCGATGCTAAGTTACTTGAAATTGAAATGGCGAAATTAAAGATTCTTGTTAATGACGCACAAGCACATCAAAATTCAATTGACACAATCAATGATGCAGGCAGGAAATTGCTTGAAAATGATGGCCTTCTTGATGCATCAGCTACACGAGAAAAACTTGATAATTTGAACAGACAATGGCAAGATTTGCAAAGGAACATTTCAGATAAGGAACGTGAACTCGATGAAGAACTTGCAGAAGCACAAAACTTTGCCACAGAAATGCAAGATATTCTCACATGGCTCAGTGATGTCGATTCTGTTGTTAGTTCAACAAAACCAGTTGGTGGACTGCCCGAAACTGCAACTGAACAACTTGAGAAATTCATGGAAGTTTATAATGAAATCGAACATAATAGACCGAAAGTTGACAACCTTTTAAGCCAAGGTGCAAACTATGTGAAAAAGCACGCTGAATTGAATGTAACTTCAAGCAATTTACAACATTCTTTAAGAACATTGAAACAGCGATGGGAAGCTGTAGTTGCAAAAGCAAATGACAAGAAAATCAAACTTGAAATTGCTCTCAAAGAAGCAACTGATTTCCATGAATCATTACAAGCATTTGTCGAATGGCTTACTGATGCAGAGAAACGATTAACAACAGCTGAACCAATCTCTCGTGTGCTTCCAACAGTAAGCAGACAAGTTGAAGAGCATAAGGCATTCCAGAAAGAAATTGGCAATTATCGTGAATCAATGCTGCAATTAGATAAAAAGGGCTCGCATTTAAAATATTTCAGTCAAAAGCAAGATGTCATTTTAATCAAAAATCTTCTCGTATCAGTGCAGCATAGATGGGAGAGAGTAGTCAGTAAAGGAACAGAAAGAATGCGTGCATTAGATCATGGATTGAAAGAATCTAAAGAATTTTATGATGCATGGACTTCACTTACAGAATGGTTGCGTGAAAATGAAAATCAAATGAATCGCATTGATAACGATTTGAATGGCAGCAATGATCCAGTGAAAGTTAAGAAAGCACTCGAACAAATTCAAAACATTCACCGTGGCTTATCAGGCAAGCAAGGTGAATATGATACACTTTTGAGAAACGGAAAGAGCTTGATCGATAAAGCACCAAAGAGTGATGAACCAGAACTCTCTAGAATGATAAATGAGCTTAAAGAATTGTGGACGAGAAATTGTTCAAGAAGTATTGATAGACAGAGGAAACTTGAAGAAACTTTGCTTCTGTCTGGACAATTTTCTGAAGCACTCGCTGCTATCCTTGAATGGCTACAAAAAGCGAAAATCACACTTACTGATGAAACACCTTGCTATGGAGATATCGACACGGTTACTGGTCTAGTCGACAAGCATAAGCGCTTTGAAGCTGATCTCGAAAAGCGATCAAAACAAATTGAAACAGTAATAGAAAATGGAAAGAAACTTGACCCATCAAATACTGCTCCAGCCATCATTAATAATTTACGAGAAGTTGAACAATTATGGAGTTATGTTAAAAGCATGAACGAGCAAAGAAATGAAGAATTGCAAAAGGCATTGAAAGAAGCAGAAAAGCTACACAAACAAGTCAATGTTCTCATGGAATGGCTTTCTGATGCAGAGCAGAAACTTAAATACGCACCAGCAATTCCATCTGATGAAGCTGAAGCTCAAAGAATGCTCAGTGAATTCAATGTCTTCCTCTATGAGTTGCGTGATAAAGAATATGATAAGAATGAAACTCTTTCATTAGCTCAAAATATTCTCAATAAAGCCCACCCTGATGCCATCAAAATCTTACGTACAATCATACAAACTATTCAACAACGATGGGATGAAATTTCTCAATGGGCACTGAATCGTGAAAATAAACTTTCTAGTCATTTGCAATCGCTTAAAGATCTGGATGGAACCATCGATGATTTGCTCGCATGGTTGACTGGACTTGAAAGAACATTGAAGAATCTTGAAACAGAAGATTTACCAAACAGTGTTCCTGTCGTTGAACAATTGATTGAAGATCATAAAGAATTTATGGAAAACACTGCGGGACGACAGAATGAGATTGATTTGATTTGCAAGCCAAATAAAACAAAGCCTGCGCTTAAAGATGCCAAGAGATCGTCAAAGATAGCAATGCGAACTACCAGGTAAGATGTTATATTTGAAAAGAATTTTTATATGTTTTGCGTGGGATAAAAGACATCATAAATCATGTCAAAATCCATTACTAATGTTTTTACTTTTGTGTTTTAATACTAATTTTTAATCAAAAAAATCAAATAGTCGTTTGTCGCCATCGGCAATGCAAGAAGCGAAGGCTGCTGCTGACAATGCAGGTTTGCCACATTATGGTCCTAAATTCTCACCAGGGTAAGTACAACAGTTGTTTTGAAAAAGTTTTTGTAACATTTTATTTTGTCTTTAAAATACCTGGGCTAATTTAAAAATTTTCACAGTGTCAGTGACAACGAGTTCAGATCACCAAGAGCAAAAACTCTTTGGGATAAATGGCGTAATGTGTGGATGCTTGCATGGGATCGCCAAAAACGTCTCCATGAACATCTCATGATGTTACGTGAACAAGAAAAAATGCAATCATTCGATTGGGAGGATTGGCGTAAGAGATTCCTTAAATTCCACAATCATAAGAGATCAAGAGTTGTCGAGTTCTTGAGGAAAATCGATAAGAAACAAAATGGACTCATTCCACGTGAAGATTTTATAAACGAAATTATAAAATCAAGTAAGTAAATTTCTTACATTATTTAGATTTAAAAATAAAATAATGAAAATTTACAGAAGCACCAACGAAACGCTATGAAGTTGAAGCTGTTGCTGATAAATTTGAAAATGATGGATTTATTGATTGGGAAGAATTTCTTATTGCTTTAAAACCAGAATGGCAGCAAGAACCTAAAAATGAAGCTGACAAAATTCATGATGAAGTTAGACGTTTGGTTATGTTATGTACTTGCCGTCAGAAATTCCGTGTTTTCCAAGTTGGTGAAGGCAAATACAGAGTAAGTTAATTCAAAGTTATATTAAGAGTTTTATTGTAAAATAATAAATTTCCAGTTTGGAGCTGAACAAAAACTTCGTCTTGTGCGTATTTTGAGAAGCACAGTCATGGTTCGTGTCGGAGGTGGATGGATTGCCTTAGACGAGTTCTTATTAAAGAACGATCCATGCCGAGGTAAATTTTTTGTGAATAATTCTCTAAATCTCACAGATTCACTAAAAAAAGAATTTTTGAATTTTGAATATGAAATTCACACTGAAAAATCTCTAAAAATCTCCTTGTTTTCTCTATTTCAATTGCAATCGTATAAAATGGATACTAAAATCACGAAACATTTCGTAAAATTTTTCATTATTGTGTGTTATGATTGAGTAGTTGCTTTAGTGTTTCCTCTTAGAAATCCTTTCAATCCTTGGGAACACGAGTCGTGTTGTCCTTTGTGTAAGAACTGTTTTTTGAAGAATGAAATTTAGAAATTTGAGTCTTTTTTGTAGTGGATTTTATATTTTGCTATTTTACCCATAATAATTGTTTTTAAAAGCATTGAATTTTGTGAACTTTTAAAATTAGCTTTTTGTGCTTTTGAATGCGTTGAAGAATTTTGTTCAATTGCAACAATTTTTTGTAAAAGCTTTTTCTTGAAAGATGATTTTTAAATTGATTCAGTTAATTTCAAATTATGAAATTTTAAATTTTTGCAAGATATTCTATTTTTGTGACAAAAATTATCCTAAGCTATCAAATATCCAAAATTGGCATGAAATAATTCAAATTTTACCAAATATTTCTCTTTCCTTATCATTTTCTCGCTTATATTTTCCAATAAAACTAGCCAAGCCAGGATTTTGTAAGTAACACACATTCCTTGTGTGATTCTACACCTGCAAAATTTGGATAATAGAAATTTAAAAAATAATCTTTCTTTTATTCTTGCAAATTTCTCTAGATCACAATTGGCGAAATTTCAATGCTAAATAATCCTAAAAATCGTTTTATTGTTGATTGTTAATGATTTGTTTGATTTTTGTGTCCTCGTAGAATATTTAATCTAACTTAAAATAATTTTTTTAAAGCACGTGGCAAAACTAACACAGAACTAAGAGAAGAATTTGTACTTGCTGCTGGCGTCTCACAAACTATGCAAGCTTTCACGCCAAGAGCATCAATATCTGCTTCAAGTCCTTATAGGGTAAGTTTTTCTTACTAAAAAACATGACAGCATGAAATTCGTGTGGCAATAACGACGTTTGAGTGTGCTCCCTTGTAATTTACTAAGTTGTTAGAATAGAATATTGACTCAATTGTCATATATAAAAATGTAATCAATTCAACAGCATCAGAAACTTTGGCATTGCTACAGCCGATATTTGAAAGTCTCAGAGCCGAAGGTGGAAATTCATCGTTGTGTTCTTTTCCCTTGTCGTCAGTAAATGTTAAATTTGGAAGTGTAAATTCACTGTTACGTCGTACAAATTTGCCACGAATTTCTGTCTCAACATGTAACTCAGTAAGATTCTAACTATGTTCATTTCTTGAAAATTTCTAATATTTAATAAATCAACTTAGGCTTCTCGCGATTACTCAACAAAATCACGACAAGGTTCGACAACAGCTGACTCAGATCAATCTGATTCCGTCAGTATTGGACGTCGAACACCTTCGAGAACATTGTTAACAACGAAAACATCGATTCCAGTGCGATCGAGCTTAACGCCGAGCACTTCACGACCCACGAGTAAACCTGCGTCGCGTCA
>JACWBX010003673.1:12575-52017 GCA_014622435.1 Polypedilum pembai
TTTTACAATTTTTCCCTTATCATTCAAACATGCAACAACATAACACCGGAGCCATCGCAAGATATCACTGTCGCTGACGTATTGAAACCTACGGGTTAACGACTAATAACTATTCTATACATGTGTAAACAACATATTTAAGTCAATAAAGCGTGTTATTTTATTATTAATCATTTAAATATTTTAAAGCAAAATGATTTTAAAGTTTAAAATTTAACAGTTGTCATTGAATGTTGAGAGTTTTTGACATCTTATAATTAGTAAAATTATAAGTGCAATACTTGAAAAGATTTTTAAGTGTACTTAAAATTAAAAGTAGACAGACATCTCTCAAGTGTATAGTTTTTAAATGATTTTTATTTTAATAAATATATCGTTTGTAATTCAAATAAAATCAGATCATAATGCCAAGTTAAATATAAACAAATTGAACCTTTGAGGATAAGGATAAAAGGCAGAGGACACTGAAAAAATAGTTGAATATTAAATTTTTTGTTCCTTTAGGTAATAGAAAATCAAAGCAGAAAAGCCACTTAAAAAGTACGTGACGGGACTTGTTTAATACTTCAAAAATTTGAATTGAATATCTGCAGAGAAAAAGTTTTCCTGAAAAATTTATAAATCCATTCATTGAAAACATTTTACGATGATTTGTATCACAAAAAGGCAATCCAAATGGTAATCACACAAAGAGCATGTTTGCGACAAATGGACAGCATTATTGAAACAAATACGAGGAGATCATCCCTTTTCATCCCCGATGCCCGATGCCACATACAACAAGGAAGGAGGGCTATATAATAGATTTTTTTATGTTATATAATAAAAGTAATGTGGTTCATCCGTAAAAACATGTTTATAAGCAAAAAAGGGAGCCGTAACAATTGGTTTGAGATATGTGTAAGTGTGTGGAGAAAGGAGGAAGAAGTTTATAAACCACTTGTTATTCGAGGGAAAAACAAAAACAAGTCGAAAAAAAATTGGCGTCACTTTTATGTTTTGACTTCTCTCCGTCGTTTAACTCTCGTTTTATTTCTCTTATTATCAATTTGTCTATTCTTTTATGATAATTTTACAACTATGATTATTCATTGCCTTCCTACCTAATCATCATTATGGCTAATTTTAATGTAACAGCAATTATGATCCCTTTATCTGTCTCGCTTATATTATAATTAACAGACAATGACTTTTTTAAAATCACAATAACAACGGTATTCGACAGCGGTCAGAATACAAAAACATTCTATTCGAAAGTAATGAAAGATAAATTTAAATTGGAAATTTCATATCGATGATTTCAATCTGTGTAAAGTTCTGTGAGGGACGTTTTCTCTCTCTGTGCATTCATACATTTTAATATTGAACAAAAATGTTTCCCTACATTCATTCATGGACACAACAAAAGGAACTATAGCTTTAATTGATAGAAATTACATGCCTTGCAAGAAAATTTCTTCCATATGGTTATAAGTAACTTATAATTGTTTCATTTATTGTGTTCAAGATTTTAAATTTTTTAAGTTCTAATAAGAGAATGGAATATTTCAAGACTAAATGCTAATTATTCAAAATTTAAAACATTAAGTTCTGAGCACCTTAACATTAACTTTAATTTTATATTATTTTTTGAAAAACAAAAGATGAACTTAGTTTGACTTACGGGATTATTTTATCATTCAAATTTGTACACATTTCTTTCGTCATGAGTCATTGAATATAATGAAAAATAAGAGAAGGTGCTCACAATATGCAAGTCGGAAAGAAATAATATGTAAACATAAAGTATATATGTGTGTATGAGTATCATCATATTTATCGAGAGAGCAAACGAAATTCCTTCACATATTACACAGCCCTTTTTTAAACATTCAACCCTCTTTTATTTCTATATTATCGAACGTGACGTGACGACAACCAAAATATAAGCCCCGTGACAAAGGAAACTTTCACAAAGTCACCAAAAACTCATGTTGTATTCAACACCTATCTTCTTAACATACACCGAAAGAAAACTTTCTTTTCATAAAGCAAAGTATTAAACGTGCAAGTTTTTTTCTGTTTTGCGTGTTTCATATATTGTAAATATAATGTTTGGCTGTAAGATGCTGCTTTACAAAATGTCGAAACATGTGCTGTCTGACTTGAAATGCAGTGAATACTTTTATATAAACCTTACGCAGATATGACAATATATTCCCGTTTGTTATGAGAGAAAACATCAATAACAACATATACGAAAAGTAGACAATTGTCAGTTTTTGTTACTTCTTACTTTAATAAAATAGCAAACTGTTTCAGATCTGTCATCAACGTCTAAAAATGAATATTAAAAATATTTTAATCGAGTCAAATACTTAACAAACAATAATAAAACGAAATAAATTATTGAGTGTTAAATCTTATTACTGTTTTTTATTACGACGAAGAGCTATTTTTTTAAATATATATATTTATGATTCAAGTATGAATAAGAAAAGGAAGAACTTATAAGGAAATAAAATTAAAGAAAGAAACAAAGTTTACGAAAATCAGAATTAATCAGTCTCTAAAAAATTATTTTTTCAGTATTTCACTCGCCATCGCGCTTAGTATAGAACAAGATGTATGGCTTGCAATTAGCTACGACTTGCTCTGTCACTTCTTTAACAGATGAATCATTGAAGTGCATCCAACCGCCATTAGTATTTGCATATGCTGTATAGTGTCCATTTGAAGTTCCAGATCCATGATGTACAATAACGGCTGCTAAATCATAAATACTGTTAGAATTTGAACGACGAGTTTCAGGTCCATTGTTCAGAACAAATTTTGTTAAATCTAATGCTTGAATGGGAAATTTAATTTGCAAGTCAATTTTTGTTCTAAAACAGAAAAAGATATTATTTTACCAAAAAAAATTATAATTTTAATTTCATCATTACCGATAATAACTATTCCATCTAAAACGCTTAATGTGTAGACATAATACATTTGGCAAACGTCTAATCCAAAACCGTTTAGTGGATCTCTGCTTCTTTTTGCAATTACTACAATAATACAGTTCAGTCTCTGTTAGCTCCTCAACTGCAACAAAGCTCGACAAACAGTCAGAAATATGACACTCTGGCTTCTTATTATCGCTAGTCTCGTCAATTACGTTATAATACTTTTCAGGAATATCTAACGAAAGGTCAAGAAATGGGTCGTGCTTTTTCGATGTGCCTCCACATATGAGACATTTCACTTCACTTAAAAGTGTACCGCCGAAGATGTTTGTAACAAAAGATGATCCTTTCTTAGCAGTCGATGGACATACAAAATTCTTCATCTTACTGTTCGTTGCAGTTTGCGTTTGTGTAATTGCTCCTGGAACCGACTGCAGTTCAGTATGTAATCGATCAAGCATGTACCGCAGAAATTCGTGTGCATCATGTTGATGATACCCTTCAATTTGATTTTTTTGAAAGTCAATAAATAATTAATTTTAAAAAAATATTTATTACCTCGAAACAGAGGTGCTACTTTCCACACACAAAGGAAAAGACATTCGGGAGAAACAGCTGATTTGTTGTTCTCTATTCCACTATTGAGATCAACTAAAACCTTACGAAGTTCCTCAATCAAAAATACTTCGTCCAAGTTTTCTTTAATACTTCGCGTATAGAGTCGTGGTTTAACTTGTTCCATTTTTGGGAGATTGCTAAAGTAATAACTGAATTCTCGAATGTTATGAAGCGATTGAAGGACACTATTCATAAAGCAAGTATTTCCCTATAAATACATATTGATGAGAACAAAATTTAAATAAATTCAAATAAAATAATTCACCAACCAAATTTTTTAATCCAACTCCCTTTCGCTTTTCTGTTATCTTTTTCTTTGAATTTTTCGGTACTATAGCATCTTCATCATCAGATTTTGTACGCTTTCTTGGTCGCAAATTAATACCGGATACAGAAGGTAATGAGTCAAGACCACTGTCATATGAGCTTGTACTCGTACTACTGGTTGCATCGTGTTGCTGATGTTGATGATTATGAGGGTGATTTGATGATTTTGTTGATGCTTCTTCAACTTCAGAATCACTTGTATTCATATCATTAAATGAATGAACTTCACTTCTAATGTCGTTGAGTTCATCTTCTTCATCATCATTCATTACATACTCATTGCAAGCATAGCAAAAAACGGATGTTGTATTGATACTCATAGAAACTAAATGTCTTGCGCTTTCAGAATGCAATTTTGCATGTTCATTTACATATCGCGAGCAATAAATACCACCGCATTGTAAGCAAAGCCAGTTGTCTTTTGCTTCCTTACAATCTAGAAGAAAAAATAAGATTGGAAAATAAATGTTTGTTCAAAAATAATAATACTTTTTTATTTTGATTTTTATGAAATGAAAAACTTTGCTAGGAATATAATTTGATCTTGTAAATTAAATAAGCAAGAATCAAATTCTTCAAAATTTTAAATAAAATTAAATTGTGCAATTTTCTTGAGTTTTCGATTTCATTCTGGCCATGATTAGAATTTTCTAAATTGAATAAAACTCACCCAAACATTCTGTTTTTTGGTCACCTTTTGTTTTCTTAGCTTTTATTGTGTCTCTATTTATACCTATTGCATCTTTTAGGTGGTTACAACGTTTCACAAGATCCATTTTTCAGATTTATTTATTTTATTTCAATTCTTCTTTTTCGATTTTTTTTAAACAGGGGAACACACATTTTTATGAAATATTTTCAAACATTTTTGAAAAATTAGACTTATTTCGTTTAAAAGCTTTTAAAGTTACATTTTTTAAAAGCTTAATTATGCAACACACACAATTTTACCTACGTAAAGGGTGTACTAATTTAGATTAAAAATAAATTTCTTCAAATTAATGCATCTTTTAACGAAGTTATCTAGATTTGAAATTCCAAAAAAGTCTAAACGCGAAAATAACTTTCTCGTCAACAAAATTTCCCTTGTAGAAAAAGTTTGAGATTTTAGAGATTTCTTCAATAAAAAAATTATTAAATGTTTGATTTAATAGTTAATTCACTTTATTTATTGAAAAACAAAGTTTTTTAATGGTCATTAATATTTAAAATAATCATGGAATAACGAGTACATAAATTAAACCTTCAGTTCTACTCGCGAGGACTTATTTTTCAAAACATTCAAATTCAAGAACAGAAAGTTGTAAAATTTCGAGTGGAAAAAATTGAAAAATATTGTTTTCTTTCAACAAAACGATCCAGGAACTACAGAATGCTTAAATAAATAATATAAATGGTTTAATAGAATCATTTGGTGCTTATAAATTCATTGGATAATACGGAAAAATTCAATTAAAAAGTGTTATAAAATTTTTGATCAGTTCTTCTTTCGTAAAACGAAATGGCCAACAAATTTAATCAGGTAATTGTATATACAGTGGTGTATATTTGTGTTGAAGACGTTTGGTTGTGCTTTAATTAAGTTAAAGAATTAATTTTAATAGTATTTAAAATGAAGGTTGCTAAATAACTGCGATATAATAAATAGTTTAATCATAAAGAGGATATTGAAGCACATATAAAAATACCTACATATAGAAAAGAAGGAAAATCTAAATCATTTCTATTTACTGTTATACACTTATGAATACATACATATTACGTTACAAGAGCTCTTGTAAAAACTTCTTGTTATACTATAGCAAGAAAGTTATGAGTGAGTTACATAAAACTAAAAAATCGCAAAATTTTATGTCCTTCAATTTTTATGTAGTACCAATAATATTTGGGCTATTGTGCAGTAAAATATTTTCTTTTTTTCTTTAAAAGAAATCTCAAAATAAAGAAAAATGACGTAAATATTACGTTTGTTCACATTAAAACTACATTGAAATATTACACGAGAAAGCACTAATAAGAAGAAAACTAAAAAAAACATTGTTGAAATCGAAAAATCTATTTATTTCACAGAAAGTCGATCCTGAGTTGATATTTACAAAGCAAGAACGAATTGGCAAAGGTTCATTCGGCGAGGTTTTCAAAGGCGTTGATAATCGATCACAGCAAGTAGTTGCCATAAAAATCATTGACCTAGAGGAGGCTGAAGATGAGATTGAAGACATTCAACAGGAAATTATGGTCTTGTCACAGTGTGATTCGCAATATGTTACAAAGTATTTCGGGTCATTTCTTAAAGGAACAAAACTATGGATTATTATGGAATATTTGGGAGGTGGATCAGCACTCGATTTAATGAAAGCTGGTTTATTTGAAGAAATGCACATTGCTATTATTTTACGAGAAGTATTAAAAGGTCTCGATTATCTACATTCAGAAAGAAAACTCCATCGTGACATTAAGGCTGCTAATGTTTTACTCAGCGAGATGGGAGATGTAAAGCTGGTAATTGACTTAATGATACACTTTTGCCGTAATGTTTTTCTATTTATTAAATGTACAACATTTTAGGCGGATTTTGGCGTAGCTGGACAATTGACAAACACAACTTCTAAAAGAAACACTTTCGTTGGAACGCCTTTTTGGTAAGAAAATGATTTAATTTATAGTGATATGAAATGTAATCTTATTTCAACTTTTATAGGATGGCACCAGAAGTAATAAAACAATCAATGTACGATTCAAAAGCAGATATATGGTCATTAGGAATTACTGCAATAGAATTAGCAAAAGGAGAACCACCAAACAGTGAACTCCATCCCATGAGGGTATAATTATTTTCATTTGAATCTATATAACTCATATATTATGTACTTTTATTAATTTTAGGTGCTGTTCTTAATACCCAAAAATAATCCACCTCAATTAACAGGAAGTTATTCTAAACCGTTTAAAGATTTTGTCGAAGCGTGCCTCAATAAAGATCCAGAAAATGTAAGTAAAATATAAACATATAATAAATTATATTAAAATTGTTTGCTTTAATCTTAGAGACCCACAGCAAAAGAACTGCTAAAATATCCATTTATCAAGAAAGCAAAGAAAAATGCATATTTGATTGATTTAATTGATCGATTTAAAAAATGGAAAAATCAAAAAGGCGAAGAAAGTGAAACTGAGTCGGAAAACTCAGACTCGTAAGTAACATTTCAAAAGAAAAAAATTATTAAGAGGTAAAATTATTGATTTTCACAGAGAGGAATCAAAACCTGACGATAGTGATCTTGATGAGCCTTGGATAATGACTGTAAAAGGGCTCCATGCAAACAATAAGCCATCGGTATTTTCATTGGAAAATAATTCATTTAATAATTCTGAGCCAAATAGCAGTGGAGGAAGTAGTCCAGGACACGATGTTAATTTGAATCATTTGAATATAGTTAATCCATCTCAGAGTCAAAGTCATAGTTTTTCACCAACTCGTGAAGTGCCAGAAACACAAATATCAAAAAAATCCATTTTGCACTTGAAAGAGAAGAGAGATGAACGTCTAATGATCGATACTAATGTTGAGATGATAAAAAATGATGAATTTGTTTTAAAGACTCCCGAAAAAGACTTGGAGCAAACGTTAAATGTAAGTTCCATTGTGCGTATATTTGTTTAGTATGTAATACCGCAATTATACTTAAGTCCCTGGATTAATTTATTGTTTTATTACTTTTGTCGTTTTCGACGCTTCGTTAGGTACATGAAAATGATAAGAGGGAAGAATCATTAAACGGATGTTCTACAATAAACATTCCAGGCAGCGACCTATCCCCAAAATCTCCAACGCATACAATGTTAGAGAAGCGCAATTCAACATCATCATCACGTCAGGAACAACAACAAATAGACGAGAGAGTGGGAGGAATGAAAGGTGCCAAAATGAGCAATCATTTTAATAATAACAAAGTGAATAGTGCTTGCTTAAACAATTTAATTTTGCCGCTCTTATCAGAAGTAAGTCATATCTTGTTTTGTGTTCGCACTTTGAATGACAAATGTCTTGATAAAATTCCATTATTCGACTACTCATTCTATTCTGTTTTTTTTTTTTACTTTTATTTTAGATAACGAGCAGTCGCAGTCAATATCATCAATATCATAACAATAACACTAACAATAATGTGAGCAATAGCATTTCCGCGGATATTGTTGACCTCAAGACCTCATTTGAACTTGCAGAACGTAGTTGTCCAGGTGTGACAGATTTATTTGTTAAAGAAATTATACATAAATTAATGCCAGGCTTTTCGGAAACAAGAATCAATCACATCATTGATAAAATGTCACGATAAGCTAAACAAGTTGTTGATTATAAAGAAAATTGTGTGTACTTTTATCTAAACATTATCATTATTACTATTTTTTCTTTCTTCTTTCTGCAAACGAGGTAAAAAAAATTACGCAGTAGTAGAAGAAGAAGAAGAAGAAAGTAAGAGATCGTATTTTATTAAATCAAATTCTCACATACATGAATGAAAGAAATAAAGATTATAAGTTAAAGTTAATTACTACGTTTATTTTAAAAATATCTACTAATGATGATGATATTTTTAATGTCACGGTTAGGATGAAATAGTAGGAATTTACATCATTTCAATAATATGAATTATTTTTCGTTAAAACCTATTACTAATTTATTAATTTTATCGAAATTATTGATGAAAAATGTGAAGTGGTATTTGTTTATTCCTCTAACAACACAAAAAGAAATCTTCACAAATATAAAATTTTGACTACCTATATAACGTTTTTGAAAAATAAAGTTGAAATGAATTACATGAAACAAAACACAAAAGTTAATGTGATTTATAACTAAATGTGAGTGTTATGTCATTTTTAAAAAAACTCAATTCTCATGAGTAAAGTGTACCCAAATCCATCTCAATTGAGGCATACTGAAAAAAACTATCCTTTACATTTCGTTTCCATTTGAATAAATTTAATAACATTTCATTTCAATGTCAAGCATGTTGTTGTTTAATGTTTGACATTTGTTATTAAGTTTCATAACGTTCAAATTTAATTTTAAAATTTTGTATCATTTTGAGAGAAAATTAGATTTTCCTTTCCGAACCAAACTGATTTCAGTCCGATAAATTGGTTAGTATATTAATTAAATTGTATTCTATTGAAATCAACAATAAAAATTTCTTATCGGACTAATTTTTTACAATTGGAATTTCTGGAATTTAGATGGAAATAAATGAAACATTGAAACATCGAAACATTCAAGACTTTGCTTTAATGTTTTCAATGTTACTTCTATCGATTTGAAGAAAATTGTTTTCTCTCTTACAGTTTTCGTACAAATTTACATTTTTCAAAACTTAATTTGGAGGCTAAACAGAAATTTTTTTTCTCCTGTATTTAAAAATTAAATTCTATTTTTCAATAATTTTTTCAATTTTAAAAAGTCAGCAATATATTAAACAAACATCACGTGTGCAAAAATTAATGTGTTTTTGATATTCTATTCAAATATTTTTCATTGCTCATTCATTTATATATCCGTTTTAACCCTTTTATCATATAATTTCGATTCTTAGATTTTCTTTTTTCTTTCTGTAGCAATTTTCTTTCCATTTCTAAGCAAATAAAAGGATATCGACTTGATATATATCAGACAGTATACTCATTTTATGCTCAATTGATTTTGATTATATTTCGTAAATGCGACGAGATTACAGTTGGGGTTTCTTCAATATATTTTTTATATATAAAAGGTTCTTTCTTCTCGCTTGTTGATGAGATGAGATGTTGTGATAGAATCTTATTACTCGACGAATGAACGTCAATAAAATGCGTGACGTTAATTAAATTGATCCACCATCACTTATCACATTGCTGTGTAGGTTAGGCAGATAGATTGAATTGATTTGCGATGTATGTGCATAATGAATATAAATGAAATCACTGTTGCATGCAATAATTTTTCATGTTGCAAAAAATATGACTTTTTATCTAATGATTATTTAAATAATAAATTAAACAATGTATTCTCCCTCAAAGAGAAAAATTTTAAATTCAATTTCATAAAACACGCATACAAACTCATCCAATTTATGAGATTTAATTAAAAAGTTCTTTTGAATTAATCCTTCCTATTTATTTTCATATGCTTTTTTATTCATACCAATTATGTTTACTCATTTTCTAAATACTTTACCATACCCTTAATGATGTCGAGAATCTCGTTAGCGGTTTTTTCAATTGACTTTACGGGAACGAAAATACTTTGATGTAAAGTCTCGCTGCCTTCTATTCGATAAGAGTACTTAATCTTTGCTTTATACATCGCAAAAGACTCAGGCGTACCTATTGCAATCTGAGAGTCGTTTTTGCTAATTTCATATTTATTATCAGCGCTTCTGTGCATTTTTATATTTCTCAAGCCAGCTCTCGCCAAGTCATTAAGATCACTCACAGCATTCTCATCAAGATCTAACGTAGGAAATAATATTTGCTGACCATATCCTTCGAGATTAATAAAGAGCTGTATGTTGCTCTGGTGTCTCATCAAAAAGTCTGACAGTGATTTAACTTCTGGCTCGCTAGATGGAAATTGGCCCTCATAAAAATCTGAACATTGATTGTTGTCTGATAATGCTTTGTTATTTTTCCAATGAGAATCAAAATTTCTTGAATAATGCACACCATAACATGGCTGTTGAGGTGAATTTTCAATGAACCAACTGATTCTGTAATAAAAAAAGTGAGAGTGAGAAAAATAAAATAAAGACAGGGTGGTTTTTGTGCCACATTTTCCGGGTGGATAAATTAATAATAAAAATTTTGTTTAGAAAGAAAGTGGTTTTTTTTTCAAGAAATATTCAACTCACGTAGACATCATAATATTTTTACTCTTGTTGGTCTTAGTCTCATGCTGTGATCTCGTTTTCTGCCACAGTCTATCATAATTCATTGAATATTCATAGCCGTCTGGATTAGCTATACCAAAGATGTACCAATCAAATTTTCTTATCGAGCTTCCAAAACTATCACCATCATTCATATGCATCAACAAGTACTTCAAAATGTAATTTGATGATGCAACAAGATTCCAAAGGTGCGGAGAACTTCCTGATTGTATGAAAATTGCTGGTTTTCTTTTCGTATCATAGCGTGAATTGTTTCGTACTTTGTATGAAATTCTTGCGATAAGAAGTGGTATATTGTTAGTGGAACGACCAATTTCGATGAGTTCTAAAAACTCTGGATAATTTTGCTTTAGGAGTTTGTAATATGCGTGATGATCGCTAACCGTGTAGTATCTCTCTGCAGGCATTTGACGTTGACGCTCATTTTTCTCGTCCTTTCTTCTGAAACGAGGGTTTTCTAATTTCATCGCGTGCTGAATATTATAAACTTCCACATTGTAATGGATTTCGCCCTCGTCAAGATATTTTCTAAAGGATTTACTCAGCTCTGATAAAACGACAACATCCATTGAGCTTTTAGCGCGTGGCGTTTTCAACCAATGAAATTTCCTTCCTTCTTCTGTTCTTATGAATTTTTCCATATATGCAACATTTTTCTTTGACTTTAGAAAAAGTCGCCACAATTGATGATTTGCATAATTTTTCTTAGGTTTCTTTTTCTTTATTTTTCTACCACCATTAGCATTTTCAGGGATAAACAAATTCGATAAAACATCAAAGATTGTTTCCGGTTCAGATTCGGATTCAGATTCATCTGCCTTCTTTTTTACATCATTACGAACTTGCTTTTTTGCTCTCATTTTTTTCAACTTATTTTCTAATTTAGCTGCCGCAGTTTCTCGCGTCATCAAATCTCGTTTTTTTCTCTTCTTGTAATCTTCATCACTTTCATCATGCTCTTCTGAATCATCATCATTTTCAACTAACTCCTCCTCTCCTTCCGACTCAGACTCTTCAGTTTCTTCAGTGTAATCATCTTTACTTTGGTAATCTACTCCCTCTTGATCTTCCTCTTTACTTGTGGTAAATGCATTTTCGATTGCTTTATAGAATGAGCCAAACATACTGCCAACTTCTTCATACTCTTCACCCAGTGGTGCTGGTGGTAATCGAGAGGCATCAAAATATTCAATTTTTTCAGGATTGAGTGATGCATAAGAAGAAATTGGTCTCGATACTGCAACACTAGATGCAGGTGTTTTGAATGGAATTATTTGTGGAACAATCTGCGTAGGCACATTTTTGTGCTGATGAATGTGATTGAATGTGTGTGTTTCGGGAATTGTATGAACGGTCTGTACAGGTATTGTATGTTGTACAATAGCCTGTGGTTTTCCATAATAAGAGGGTTTATGCTCATGAGACTCTTTAGATTCTTAATGGATAAAATTTCAAGGGAAAAATTGTTATTTGCTATTGGATGAAAAAATATGCATGTTTTATTTAAAACAAATGAATCTTCTACCTTTAGAATGTTTGTCGTGGTGATGGTGTCCATGATGATGATGTCCTTCGTGACTCTATACAAAAATATTATATTATTACATTATGATTTACTAACAGACTTAATTTAGAAATTCAAATACTCAAATATAAGTATTGAGCATTGAAACACTCATATACAAAATAATCGAACACTAAGTGCTGAGCACCTATAAATTGAGCACTGAAAACACGAACACTCAGTGCTGAACATTGAAATATTTGAATATTGAGTGTTGAGCATTAAATCGTTTAATACCTAACTTTTCAATATTTAAATACTAAATGATAAATACTGAATATTAAAATTCAACACCAGTAATAATAAATTTTAAAGTGTTTCAAGAAAAATCGTTAAAATATAATATATTATTTGAAAGAAACAAAACTTACATGATGATGATGATGTTTCTTTTTACATTTGCATTTCTTTTTGTCATCTTAAAAAAAGGTTGAATTAGCCCAAATATGAAATCATTCAATTTAACAAAAGAAGAAACCACACAAAACTACCATAACTTGCTTACCTTTCTGATCATCTTTATCCTTTTGCTCTTCGTCCTCGTTTATGTATTTATCGTTATTTTTCACTCTATTAGGTTTAGGTGTCACCACCACAGTGTTGCTGCTGCTGCCATCATATAACGTTGTCTGTTGTCGAGTGTTATTATTTGCCAGATTGCCAGTACAATTAATCTGTAGAATTTTCCTGTAATAATCTAAATTCTCGATAAAGTGCTTATGAATTTGAGGAGATGCTGCGACTTTTTTCTTCTTTTTATCTTTCTTATTATTGCCTTTATTATGATTATTTGCAGAAGAAGAATGAGAAGACGTGGATTGTGCTATGACAATTGTGGCAGGCGTAGGAGTCGAGAATGTGAATGAGAGTGATTGTAGAGTACCTTGTGTTGCTGGTGTCGTTTGAATAGGTACAATTGAGTATTGCAACTCTTCGTCTTCATTATTGTAAGTGTTTATATGATTATTCTCAGCAAAATGAATGTCATTGCTATCATCATCATCATAATGAATAGTTGGAGTAGCAGGTGATGTCACGGCACTCGAGAAAGATTCTTGTGGTTCTTCTGTCGTTGTGGTTGTAGGAGATGTGTTATACGAGTCATAGTAATGGTGTGAAATCTCATTCCTATCTGTCGTCGTCGTCGTCTTAATTGAATTATGTATATTGTGAGCATCTTTGGGAAAATACCATTTGAAGTTTTCTTTTGTAATTAATCCATACTTGAATTTATCGCTTGTGATAAAGTTTGTTGGTTTGTAAATGTTTGATTTTTGCTGAGTTATGTTATACTTCAGTAAATTGTTTCTAACAATTTCTGAATTTTCTTTGCTATTTCTTATAATACCGTCCCTGAATGATACTGGCTTATTATTGATAATGACGCTGGGAAAAAAGGATGAGGCAGTGACGGAGGAGACGCACAAAACGCAAGGGAAATTAATCCGAAAAATCAACAGAAAAATCGCGATGCTTTGCGGCACCATCTCGCGTCGTGATAAAAACGAAACTGAAAAAGCAAAGCAAATAAATCATTATTTAAATACACAACTTTCTCTAATATTCTCTAATTGCAGCCATCAAAAATTCTTCAGACCATAAAATTTAAGTGCAATTAAAGACGAACATGGTTTGCTCAAAACTAGAATGAAAATCTTCACTCATAGTTGAAGTATTGTGAAGTTAAAGTCATCGTGTGTGTGCAAGAGCGAGATAAGATGGGAAATATTTTTTCATTCATTCATTAGACTAGTTGCATGCATAGTGTGAAAAGAATACTTTTTGAATATTTTATCCACCCTTCGACACTTAAATTATCATTGTGTGCTAAATCTGGATGACGCGTACAATTTGGGTTAAGCTCTTTTTAACTTTTTTTCTACAATGAATGAGAGATGCTTTTTACTAATTAATATAAGCGTAAACACCTTTGAAACAGAATTTTTTCTTCCATGCTCATTGCACACGCAAAAGAGACCTCCTCTCCCTATTAGTGATGCTCAATTGGAGGAAGAGAAAATTGATGACTCAGACGTCCTTTATATTTTTTTCTCATACACACGCAGGCTATACTTTTTTTTTAATTGATGCCCATAAAATTTAAAGAAAAGAAAATATGTACCCAAAATTAAATTTTCTCTAGAATTTTTCACCATAAAATATATTCATGATTAAAGCACTAAAAAATGAAGCCTTTAAGAATTTAAACTCATCCTCGAGCAAAAAGATGAAGCAACAGTCTCGAATATTCGATAAAAACTGAAAATCAACAAACAAAAAAAAAACACAAAAACTTTTTTTCTACAAAAATTCTTCTCAATCTTGTATTTTTCTTTTTTTTATTTTTAATATTTAATTTTGATTTTCCTTTTTAATGTAAATGAGTATAACATAGATTTTTGCTTTCATTTATCATCATCATCATCGTTCAGTTCAAGAGGATTGGATAGAAAAATTAATTTTGCTTTCCCCACGGGGAGCTTTTTTGACATGTGTTAATAAAATAAAGTGATTTTCTTGAATTTCTCATAAAGTTTTCTCATAATAATCTCGTTGTTGTTAATTATCATTAATTTTAATATGAAATATGAAGGGCGATGAAGAGGTTATGCAGTAAGCGAGTAAGTAAATAAGTAATTTTAAATGCCAAGTATTGTTACAACACAGAGAAAATCTCATTTAAAATGTGAAATTTTTTTCCGATATAAATCATTTTCTTTCCGCTAGGAATCAACGCTAATTCTAAAAAATTTATCTTTCAATAAAAATTTAACACACCAAAAATAGTTCTGGTTTTCAAAATGAAATATTTTATCCTATAAAATAAATCGTGTTTCTTTTTCACATAATTAATGACCTCTACATTTGATATTACACATATGCATATTCAATGTTCTTGTTACAAAATGATTTTCACTTAAGTTATATACTAATAAGTTAAGTGTTAAGTATCTAGATATGAACTTCATTTTTTGCGTTGTAAAGTTTTTCAATCGCTGAAATTTCTATTTGTTGTTGATTCTACTCTTGGATAAAGCTGTGAAGTAAAGAAAGAGAATTTAATTTAAAACAAAATTTTAGATAATTTTATAATTTAGCTTACCCCTAACAAATTTCTAGGAACATAGCCTTCACGGTCGTCCTTTCGAGCCCACCACCATTCTCTTTCAGACTCATCTCCTTTCCTCAATATTGTCAGCTTGTCGTTTACACTAATATTAAGCTCATCTGGTTGCTGAGCGTTATACGAGAATACAGCGTATACTTCTCCATTATTTAAAATACCCAATTTCTCTTGTATACCTATTTTCATGCAAATGAAGTTTAAAATTTTAAATGAAAAACCACAATCATTTAAGCAGCATATTAAAATGCAAGTGCGAAAGGATGAATATTTATCCTCGGAAGAATAATGACTCTATTCAGTCTTCTACATCTCTCGCGTTAACTTTGTTAATTAATTTTGAGAACAGCAGACGATACTTACTATAAAGATATTCGGAGCAACCATCGAAACCCTCCTCATCCTCTTCGCACTTCTCTGCAGGCGTTTCATGATCGGAAAGTGTCGAAGCAAAAAGACATGCACCCGTCTCAACCAGAAACCGAACCATTGGCAAGTTATTGCAAGAAGCTAAAATTATCAATTAAACCAATCAGCTATGTATACGAAAGAGAGCGAGAGTTTATACATGCTGTATAATACACATATTCTCTTGACGCTCAATTTATCTATCTACCCAGATCAAAATTGAGAGGAAATTTAATGACATGAAAGGGAAATTGATGAAGGAAATTATAGAAGATAAAAGAGAGAGCCGAACTAAAGGAAATAAGCGTAGATGAAGAAGGAGCGGGGAGAAAAATTAAAAAGTTTAGAAAATTTTCCTTATTCTATTTACTTTTCCTATTCAGTCATGTAAAAATTTCTTCTTTTCTCTCTCGCTTTCCATCTTCTATATTAATGGAAATTTTAATTAACTCACCAGCACAATGTAGTGGCGTCCAACCATCAGAATCCTGTGCATTTACGTCACATCCAAAATTAACTAAAAATCTGAAAGCAAAACGAGTTGAAAATTATATACGTCGGCTTCACTCATCAAATTTAAACATTACTTTCAGAGTTTGAAAATTAAAATGTCAAAATCATTGAAAAATAATTTCATCAAAATTCAGGAAATTTACTAATTAAATTGTTGAAACTTTACCAACTTAATCCTAATTTGATTTAGTCATTAATAAAAAAGAATAAAATACTTGATTGCACTCAAAACTGTTCAATAAGGCAGAATATTATAAAAACTAATTTTGTTCTAAACGATATTATTCTGGTTTTTATCACTAGTAAACTGATTCGAGCATTCAAATATTTTTTGGTCTATAAAAGTTGAATTGAATTTTAACTTTGTATTTTTTTGGGACTGTTTGGTTTGTTAAATAAACAAAAAGTTTAAACTTACTTAACAATTTCCAGATGACCAGCACAGATGGCATTATGTAGCGCTGTTATTCCTTCATCATTGGCTGCACTAGGATTGGGAACTTGCATGGCGGTCTTTTTCACTAGCTCTAGTTCACCCTCGAGACTCGCGTCGAGTAGAAGAGCGAGTGGATCAAAACTAACGCGACGCGCCAATTTTGCCTTAACATCGTCCCCAGTGAGATTGCGCTTCCGCTTAACAACACTCTCGACTGTAATTTTTTCATCTTGAACAGGTGTCCCTGTCGCTGACTTGTCAGTTTCATCGTTACTGCTGCTTGTGACACTAGCACTATCATGATTTCCATTGTTATCAGCATTATTGGAAAGGTTTATTGCGCCGTTAATCAGTTTGCTAATTATCGACGATTGATTTATTCCGCTTCCAATATTGTCGTCATTACATGTATCCCTTAGCTCTGCCGTAACGACTTCCGGAAAGAGAAAAGCGGGTGGCATCTCGATTCTTCTTGATGTCGTGTATTGTATATTTTTTGTATTAACATTTGCCGATCTCAATTTCGGCTGTTCTGACATGGGCTGTTTCTTTATAGTGAGCGGTTTCGCTTTAATTGGCAAATTAATCTCATTGTAGGCTATCACATTATCGTTCTCATTTGATGAAGTGTGATTATTATTATTATTGTTGTTGTTGTTGTCATCATTGCTGTTCGCGTGTGTATTATTATTTTTCGCAGGCTTCGGAGGCAATGCCGGTCGAGTTGTATCGGATGATTGAGTATTGCTGCTACTGTTATTATTTATTGGCGCAACGAGACCAACTTTAGGTTTTATTGATGTCGGTGCTACGCTACTGATTGGTTTCCGTGGTGGTACAGCAACTACGTGATTCCCTAACGATATCTGATGTAAAGCTTTAGGTTTGATTGTAGGCTTTTTCTCCTCCACATTAGCATCTGTATTGCTTGTAAATGGCTCTGCAATGGACTTGCTGACGATGGCATTCAATGGCGTACTATTTGCGATTTGCATTCCGTTTAATTTCTCACTCGTATCACTATCACACTCGTTAGTGTTTCTTTTGTTGTTTTCAGCAGTTGCTGACATTACAGATGAGACAATCTTATGGGAAAGGAGATTGCTGCTGCTGCTGTTGTTGCTGCCGAGATGACCATTGACGATAAAATCAGAAGAAGGCATCTTTTGGTTATCGTTTGTCTCAACAGACGAGTCACTGTGCTGATTGCTATTTACTACTATTGGTAAAGGCGGAGGATGGTGATTTGAACTATTCAAGAATTTTTGCATTTTTGATTCATTGTCAACATCTTGCTGCTGATGCTGCTGCTGTTGACTCTTTTGGTTTCGTACCAATTTTAATTCATCGCTATCAGCATTTTGTGTATGGCCGCTCTCAGTTGGACTTTGTTGTGATTGATGCAGTTGCTGCTGCTGTTGTTGTTGATGCTGTTGCTGTTTCGATTTCAATTTAAATATTGCCAAGTCTTGTATGATTTGTTGGTGTTGCTGTTCATTCGTTGTAGATTTCTGAGGCGTATGATTGTAGGGCTCAACGGCTGCTATATTTCCCCGCACGTTCTTTTGTGATGTGTAAATGTGAGTCGATGAAGACCTGTCAATGGCAAGCACGCAAAAAAAGAAAGAGCAAGTAAGGAAAAATGAACAAAGTAAAAAATCGTGCATCATCATCTCCATTAATATGTTGAGAAAAATTCACATTTCTTCTCTTTTTTTGCTTACCGAACGTGAATGTTAGTCGGTTGCTGATTTTTGAAGTTTGAAACGTTTGTGGTGTTTTGTTGTAGTTGCTGCTCAAGGAGTGAATTGGCTGCTTTCTTTCTTTGCAGTCGTCCTTGTAATTCCAATATTCTTTGATCAACTGAACGCAATTCTGCTTGTCGTTGTTGTAATGCCTCACGTTGTAAATGAAGTCGAGCATCTTGCTGCAGAGACAGTTGATTGCGGTACTAGTTTTTTTTCATAACATCGTTGTTGTCATAGGGTGAAAGAAAAAAATGAGAGAAAAAAGAAGAAAAAATAGGAATTTTTATTAAATTTGCAAATATGTAAGGGTATGTGTGCGTATGTGGCAATCGGAAACAATCATGTGTGAATACAGAGCTGGAGACATTTCAAAATTGAAGGATATAAAAACCTGTTGACACATAAGATACAAAACTTATGACAGTCTGACAGACGCGTATTCATCTTTAACCCTGAATACATACATTTTATATTTGTGCGTTTCAATAATGATATTTAAATGATTTCGCATAACAACTAGAAATCATGAAAAGAAGCAAAAACCTTCTTACCATAAGTTCTCTGCGCAATTTTTCTAACTCTCTGGCGGCAGGTGATGTTGGCTGACTGTTACCATTACTGCTATTATTGCTATTCGATATTAAATTTATTCCGCGTCGATCCTTTCTTAATTCCTCCAACTGTTTTGTTAAAGCTTCAACCTTGGCAACAGCAAGACTCAGCTCTTTCTCTTTTTCACTGAAGAGCGCCCGAATCGAGTCTAAATCATTGCCTGCAAGTATACATAAGTGAGTGAGGAAAAAGTGTGGAAAAAGGAAATTTATTTTAAAAATAAATCAATTTGAATGAAAAAGGGATTAAGATAGCTATCGGGGTGAATGCTGAATGTTGGTAAAATAGATGGATGGAGTGGAATGAAGAACACTTACTCAATGTTACATTATAATTCTTCTGTATGTCCACTTGTCCTCTTAAAGCTCGCAGTCGACGAAGCTTTGATTCTTGCGCTTCGACGCGCTCTCTTAATCTCCTTAATCTCTCGCCTTCAGCAGCGGTTGCTGCTCCTCTAGCCTCTTGTGCCCTTAAAAATCGTAGTCTTTGTTCTTTCGCAGCCAGTAACTGAAAAAAAATTGATAAAAAAATTAAAACTCAATGTCACATGCAGTGCACTGACAGTAGACGAACCTGATGTTGCGAATCAATTTGTTGCTGCTGTCTTAAAGCCATTGCCCTTAACTCGGCAGAACTGAGCCTACCAGGCGACTGAAATGAAAAATATAAAATAAGAGAGAGCGAAAAAAGAATTTGAAATTGATAAATGAATACTTTTTTGCTTTTTCCAAATTATTACAAGAGAATTCTAGCGACAACATACATGTATGTGAAATGAGGACACATTTGTTATAAAATATTTCATATGTGACATTGAGCCACAGAGCAAAAAGTGACATTGTAGGGAAATTGTGTCATTAGTAAGGAAAAATCGAAAAATTTTCTACTCTCGAGAACTTTTCACATGTGAACTTTCAAACTGTCTCTCACTCTACTCTCATAATACCTTTTGTGTATTGAAAGTAAAGATTATTCCTTTCTTCTAAGGTCTAGATACCTCTATTCTTCTTTTTATGGGCTTTCTTAAATCCAATTTTTTGATATCCTCATCAAACTTACATGAGTATGATCATACAAAGGTAAATTTAAAATTAAAATTTATATCCCTATTTTTATCATTTTTTGTTTTGTTCTATAAGAATCGACTGAAGCAATTTAGTAAAACGTATGTAAGAAATGTTCTATTGTTTTGCGTTTTAAATATTTTATGAGTCAGCCTGCTTGTATACGGTGCTTCAAGATAAATTTTCATTATCTCGTTCAGTAAATTTTCATTATTTTCTTTGTATTACATTTTCCATTTAAAATAAGTTTATTGAAATGTGCAAGCAAGAAGGAGTGAATAGAGAGCAGTAAAAGTCAATACATATGCCGAAAAAAAAATGAAGGTAATAAATATCGTCAAATATGAAGTGTCTAATAGATGTTGGTATGTAACTTTCACTTGTGCAATAAATTTTTAACTGAGGTTATTTGAATTCCATTATTAGAAAAAATTTCTTTTATGAAATCACTGTATAATAAAAGCTGAAGCAGAAGTGACATAAGCGCACTTTTGTGAACATTGATATTATTTTCGGAATGGAATAATTGAATTTCGTTGCCAGCTTGAATTGATTAATATTACTTTTAACATAAAACAATAGAAAATTTAATTGATTGTAATAAATTTAAATTTGTCTTGTAATGTATTCAAACTTTTTATCAAGCTGATTTATTCACATAATATGATGATTTATGAATCATCACTCAGAAATCACATTAAATGTCAAAATGTCAAATCATTGCACGACAACGAACGATAAAATTATCGATTCAAGCTGTATAATAACAAAAAAAAATCCTGCACAATTCTCAATGACACACACACTTGTTATATACACTTGAGAAGAGAAGTGAATAAGAAACTCTTCAGCGCGGCATGCTTCTTGTCACACAAAAGATAATTCATAAAAATATTTTTCTTTATTCACGCATTAAATACATTAATTTAGACTTGTATTTAATACCTTAATATTTAGCCGTAACTTCATCATCTTAAATAATCAACATAACAACAGCAAATTGTTGATTCAATGGTAAAAACTTTTCTCTCCCACTAGTGATGGAGGAGTATTTTTTGTTCTATCATGAATTGCATTTTGTGTACATTATAAACATTTGACTTCATTTAATTTCTCGCTCGCGTTTTCGTGCGCTTATAAAAATATTATTATTGATTGTTTTATTATCTTTTTAAAACTCAAAATACATACACACTCTGGCAGAGAGCTCTTTTTGTAGAGAGAAAACTTAAGACACACACACACGCAATAAACTTGCTCAATAATGACGAATAATGGCAAAGTTTACAACATTTGAGCGTAGACTAAAATAAAATCAGTGCGGTTTGGTTGAAAAACAAATGGCAACTGGTTACATTCAGCTTTCCTTTGCAATTTTGAATTTTGGAAAAGTTAAACATTGAATTTTGGATGCTTTTACTCAATGTTTACCGCAACAATGTAAAACGTAAAACATTTGCTCTAATATATTTTGTTTACCTGACGACATACAACACAAGAAACAAGTTTCTTTTTGCGCCAGTTTAGGTTTCTTTTGTATGTTGTTGGTTGTTTCCTATCCTATTCATTCATATTCAAAGAAAAAAGTTAACGAGAGACAGAAGAGAGTGAGAGACACATATTTATGCTATTGTTGCTTTTCTTTAATGTCAAACGCTCTACAAACTGTTTTGAGCTCTGGGCATTTGAAAATATCTTTATTTTTCTTATTACTTTAAAACATTCCTAAAAGGTCACAATACCGGCGTACAAATTTATCAAACACATAAAAATAAACTCGCTTTACCTACGCAATTACTATAACTAAGTACATTCAAATACTCACTAAATCTTCAAATTGATTCGGCTCCTTCATATCATGACGCCAGTGTCTGAAATTATAGAGAGAATTCAAAGGTCAATTGTAATATTTAGTATTCACAATTGTAGAGAATATGTTTATTTTTTGTGTGTTTCGGACTCCTAATAGTTTCTGTATATCATAAATATTTAACCATCATCAAGCCCAAGCAAGCTGTCGCTCGCTTAAAAACATTTATTATTGACAATCTCTGTAATTTTAAATATTATTTTGACATTTAATGAGCTAATCTCATTTGCTTATTAAGTATTGGAGATTATATGCAAAAAAGGTCTGTTTACGCTAACAAACCCACAATTATGACTTTCAAACATAAGTTTAAAACCAAGAATTAATGGAATATTTTTCGATCCTGAAATTTGATTGATTTTAATTAAATTTTTTAAAATCGTTACAAATATTCATTGAAATTTACTGTAACTTTTAATTTTTTGATATTTTCATTTAATATTTATTTGTGACAATATTTTGAGTTATAAACTAAAATATGAAATACAATTAAATTAAATTAAATCAGTGCTTTTCAAAAACACAGTTTAGAGCACAGTTTAGCATTTCAGGTGTCTTTGCAAAGACGTTCCGTGGATTTGAATTTTAACGGTTAAATCGTGGTTTGAACTATTCTATTTTTCCATGTATAAAAATAATTTACCTTGAAGGTCTGTCAATCAGGACAATTTTTTATTTTTTGTTTTTGATAAGTGGAAAGACATAAAGATTGCAAAAAAACGGTGCGAACCTTTTTCTTCATTTATTTATCTCCCTTTCTCTCTCCCTTGACTATGCTACACATTGTAAATTTAATTACTTTTGTGAGGTTTCCTCGGTCTCGCTTGTTTGCCTCAAAATTAATTTTTATTTATATATATCTCGAGTGAGCGTATCAATTTCGATCTCATTCTTAATCAATGGCAAATTGACGGTTTAGTTGACTAATAAATTTTCAATCCACTTCAATCAATTGGCATTTGGTATACCTTTGATGTGTGGTGGTAATTTACAATATGAGAGAAATTCTGAGATAGATTTCAATCGCACACAATGCTTGTTTGCAAAGAAACCAATCCATTCTATGGAAATGATACTAAGCTAGAGCAAGAAAGTCTTTTCCGCTATTTCGCGTTAGAAATGAATGAATGAGAAGATAGAGAGAGAGAGAGAGAGAAGAAGACTAGAAAAAAAAGAATGTCATTTCCGCCTTCGTTCAGTATCCATTAGATTAAAGTCATTCATTGTATTTATGGAAGTTTTCTTCAAGCAAAAAAAACTTTTCTTTAATAAATTTTGAATCTCTGCATTCTGAATGAACAACATTCATATATAAATTTATTGTTATTAAGAATTATTTTCTTACTGGACTTCATTTCATAATGCGTTGAAAAATGCATGTTTCATGTGTGAGAATACGTGCCCCTTTGAGAGAGCATAAATAGGTAGGTAATTTTTAACCTCAAGAGAAGTTTTCAACAATCAAGCAAAATTCTAAGAAGAACACAACAATTACTTATTCACATGCGAATAGAAATATAATGATTTTTACGAATATTGAAAAGAACGTGGCGAAATATAAAAATAGAAAAATTTAAGTTTATAGAAATTTACTGGAGTAAATCGATCAATTGCTTCAAAAAAATTTAAGTATTAAGTGGGATGATAATTTTAAAGTCTAGAAAAAATGCTTGAATTAATTGAAGCATTAATGAAAATTCCAAGAAATGTTTACTTATAAAAATTTATTAATTTGTACAAAATTCAGAATGTTTCATTATTTCTTAGAACTAATAAGAAGAATTGATGAATTGCTTCTTTGGCAATAAAAAAACATTTTAGCAAGAAAATATCTGAAATATAAGTAGAAGGAAGTGTTTACAAAAAGTCTATTGACCAATGTCTTTCACATGATGATGAGAAGAAGAATGACCCTAAAACTTACTCTTCAGTGAAAATGTTGAAATATGAGCGAAGATTTTAAAATACACACTTGAGTTTTTTTTTGTTTATTTAAAAATTCTTGAACTCCTGCTAACCGAGGAAGACATTAAAAGGCGAATCTGCCAAAAATCTCTATCTTAATATCGATTCATTCAAAGCCATTTTTCTTCACCTTCAATTACACTTATTTATCTACTATCGGTTCAAATCGAATCCCTTACAGATGTGCTACCTAAAATATTCAGAAGCCCTCTTTTCATACGCAAAGAACGAACATCAAATAATTTATATGTTTACACGAAGGTGCATGAGATAATATTGATGACTCTATAAATTACTCTATTTACTTTGGTAAATATTTTTTACCAGATTTTATCTCTCTGCTTGCAAACCTCCTTTTATGCTTAAATTGTGTGTGAACTGAGATATGCGCTGTCATGGAGAGAGGAAAGCTTTGATGAAATTAATTTCAATATATTGAGTACATGCTTCGGATCTTGTTCAAAGCGACAGTGAGAGAGAGAGAGAGAGAGAGAAATTTGATAAAATTAAAACTAATTAAATTTTAAACATTGCTGATAATTAAATTTCGATTTACAATCTCTTTCTCACTTTCAGTTGACGACGAAGAGATAAAAAATCCAATCATGTAAATAGGTCAAGCAATGCTTGATCTCTCTCGGATGGATAGCTTAATCCCTCCAAAAGAAGTGTGACGAATTTACATTAAAACACTATGAATTGTATTAATGGAGCTGTCAGTATGATGCAAATTCAAATTCAAATACAAACATGATTAAATATTTGCAAATAGAAGTCAGCAATAATCGCACGATTGCCCAATAAATCCCGAAAATTAGTTTTTTTTTGCAACCGGTAATTTCTATGTGAATTAACTTTAATTAACAAAACTCTCGAGTTAACCTCAAAATGAGAAATCAATCCACAAAATATATACAAGAGAACTCAATACAAAAACATATTTTCATTTATTGCAAATAACTAAATGTTCGCTTACCAAGTATAAAGATCCCCGAAAGCAGATCTTTCAATTAATATAAAAAATTTTTATAGTGGCAATTTTATTTCAGAGCGAGTTTTGTTTGTATTGGACACAGTTCACTAGCGACAAGCACTCTTTACACTCGAAATATTCAAAAATATTTTTTTCGCCAAGCCTATTTTCTCCTGCCTTCAATTCACGTATCAACGTTTTTTTCACTGAATATTGCCTTTTTTGTTACGATTTCCACTAGAATAATTTTATTGTTTTCTCGTCAGGCTTATGCTGTGCTATTGGCAAAATGTAAAAGTTAATTAATGTTAGCGATGACGTTGTTTGATTCACGTTCGTTTATAGATTTATAGGACAAAGGAGAAAGACACAAAAAACTGCACCACATAAATATATACGAGAAAGCTTCAAAGTGTGCAAGAAATTTTTTCTCTTTTCTTATATTTGTGTTTGGTCGCTTTTTAATATTTTATTAAGAAATTTACATATTTAAAAATTTTCTATCTTCTTTTCTCTTGTTTTGTCTTCTTTTACTCTTGCGTTAATCCTTCACAAAATTCACCAAAAATATTCTTCTCACTTCACTATAGCGACGACGATTTCACAAAATAAGTGGCACTCTTGACTCGCTTTCTTAACTTCTTAATTTTACACTGCTACACTCATCGAACGATCTTTTTACCAGTTTGAAATAAAAATTTCGCACAAATTTCTTGGTGTTTATAGAAATAATTTAATATTTTGGGACAATTAAATTAATAATATTGAACAAAAAATGTTAAACGCGGAGCTGCTAACCGACTTACTAGTTGGACACATGAACCACTAACTGAGAAAAAAAGTTATGAACGCTTCTAAGTTAGTGCACAAATACTAACATATACCTGTAATAATTGTGTATTGTTCAGCTTAAGTTGTGTTATATCGGTCATGTATTCAAAAGGTGCAGAGCTGTGTGTTGTGCGATAATTTCTGAACGCTCACAATGAAATGAATTTCAATTATTTTCTCTCTCTCTTTTTTACTTACGTGTGCAAACGCGCCTACACATACGAAGAATCGATCGATGATACTGTAACGTTCGTTTTCTATAATATTTTACTTATGCAGATTGAACTTTCAGATAATATTGCGTGAGGAATATTGCAAAAAGTAATTTCTTTTATAAAAAGAATTTTTCTATTAATTGTTTCTTTGAATTATTTAAAAGACGTTCTTTTGATGAAAAAAGCATAACACTATCACATTCATGCAACGTTACACATAGACTAGTGCTAATGAATACAAACACAATTTACCATTCACCTGCGTGCAAGTGGATAGATTACGCGTAACAATACAAATATGTACACATACCAAAGCAAAAATTATTCCAAAAATATAAAACCTGTTTTGGATGAACGGAATTTACAGATAGAAATTATAACAAAAATTCCATTGATTTCACCAGCAGCAATTGACATTCATTCATATATAAAAAAAGTCACCTATTAAGATCAATATTTTGCATACTCGACCTCTCAATTTTTTAAAATGTTGTACATGCCACATCCGATCATATAGTGAAATGTAGCTCTCGAACATTTATGAGGATCGGAAGTCGAGCCCATTCATTTTTTTTTTCAATACAGAAATACCTCAGATTTTTTTGTTTGTGAATGAGAGGTATGCACTAAGACTTTTTCTTTCTCTTTCTCAGTTACACAGTCTTTAATCTTTAAAAAGAAGAATGATGATGAGATGAATTTTTATTTTGCACAATTGTTGTTTTATTAATCTTTCGTCTGACCATTTAAAAAAATTACACAATTAAAAATTTTGTCAGAAGACAGACAATTATGATTTTTTTTTTATTTCACAGTTGTGCAAAGAGTGATGATGAGGAATTTTGTAATTTCTAATTGGTTCATTATTGTTATGTTAATTATGCAATTGATAAAAAAAGTTCATTTAACTAATGAATATTGCAAATTTTACCTAATTTATTAAATGTTCATTATATTTGAATAAGTCAAAATAAATATGAGGAAATGATTTTATGAAAGCAATAGAGAAAGAGAACAAAATATATCACAATAATTTTCAAATATTTATGTTTTCTTGGAGTTTCATACAACGCTATTATATTTAAAATAACAATTTTAAACCGCATACCTCAATTTCAAAATGCTAATTGCTTCACATAAATGCACACAGATAAAATTTCACATTTATTCACTATTTATTTCTGTATATTTCACATTTTTGTGATACCTCAAAAAATGAAAAACGTAAATCACTACATACCACTAAAACAAAAAGTATATACATCCTCGATGAACTTATCTCTCGAGAAAATTACGGGTGGTCGATTTATTATGCAACAACAAGGAAAAAGTTTTATTATCTGTAGAGGAATTATTTTTTATTGCGCTTTTATTTTCATAATAATTATGATGATGAGTTTTCTTTTAATCTAAGGGGCCTACTTGTAGCCATTTCTTCTTATCATCATTTATGAGCAATTTTATTTTTGGACAAATAATTAGAGTGGCAGGTTTGTCTTTTAATCGCCATGCTATTTCCCTTTGACATATCTTTCTCCATTTGAGTGTCTCATCTGAGTACTCTCTTCACTCGATCAATCAAATCTTTTCTTTTTCATTCACTCTTGACATAATCTTGAAGAATTTGAACTTTTGAGAAAATCTTTTCTCAAGATTTTTAAAATTCAAGTGGAAATTATTATTTCAAGAGGTCACCATTCATTGATGAAATTGAGTATACTTAATTTTTTACTCTTTGATGATTTGTGTTTTCTAGGAATACTGATATCGTAATGGTGCTAGGAGGCAGCAAAAAATAATTACCCATTCACCAATGCTACATCAGTGTCCCATAAAAACTCTCAAAAATATTATTCTTTTCTTTATCACAACAGCAGCCACAACTCAAACGTCGTCGTTAAATTTATGAGCACGACTAAATAGAAAATGTTAATACGATGTAAATTTAATTGAAAGTCTTGATGCTGCAAGTGACAAAAACAAAATATTTGTCTTACCCGACTAGCATGACCAAATTGAAATTAATATTAACATGTAATTTCATCCTAATATTTACAAATGGTTTACCTTGATAATGCATGTAGATTTCAGTGTTGAAATGTCAAAGAATTTTAATTGTTTCTTTTGTTAAAGTTTTGAATGTCATGTTTTATTTATTGATGTATCTGATGCATAAATAAATCTGTTTTAATATCAAATAAATATTTTTATGATTTTATTCTGATAATAATAAATAGTTCAATTATTATGTTTAAAATTTAAACATAATTTACATTCAATCTTTTGCTGATCAGTATTTGATGTTTGAATGTCCGAGATTTAGTGTTTAGGTGCTCAGCACATAAATCTTGAGTTTTTAGTAAGCATTCAATGAGGTTTCTATTTTATATAAAATTTCATTAAAATTAAGTAGAATATATATTTCGAGTTTGTTTATAACAGTCTAAATAAGATTTGAAAATTTATTAGTAATTTCGCATCTTATTTCAGTTTGCCTCCTATTCCAATAAAAAAAGATGACTAAAGATGCAAAAAATTACTATTTTTTATACCTGCGTTCACATAAGTATAAAACTTTAAAAGGATTATTTTTCTCCCATATTTCATTAAAATTTTAGACCTATTGATGTGATTGACGGATATTAATGCTTTAGACGAATCGAATAGTAATTGCGAGGTACAAAATTATATAAGTAATCGAGGCAATAATAAAAACAAAAAAGTTTTACACTCAAAGTAAAATATTGGCAGTAATTTAGCATAACTTGTCTATGTATTTTACAAAATAAAAAGCAATTACGACAGACAAACTGAATATATGTGTGTTCATTTCAAAGTTCAGTGAAAATAAAATGAATTACGACGATTCAGAAAGTTCAGATGCAACAATTTTATCCTCTTCTAATGAAAACGATGAATCTGCAGCGGATAATTGTGAAATTGCGAAAATACTTGATTTAAAAATACAGTTGCCGCAAGATTTGTGTGAAAATCGTCAAATATTTCAAGAGTTATTTTCTATATCGACTTGGAATACACTTACACCAAAAGAGAAAGAACATTTATCTAACTTTCTTCCACAATTTCCTGAACGCAATGAACAAGAGAGAAATAATACAATACATCAGTTATTTACTAATAAAATAACACGTTTTGGCATCTCCCCCTTAAGCCAATTTCACAATAACCTTCAGGATGGCAATTATCGGCCAGATATTGCTCAATATCGTAAACAGATAATGAAAGCTGAGGCAAGAGAACAGCGTATCCGTATGTGTGAACGCATTAGTCTTTTAGCAGAAAAATTAGTTTTGTCACGTGAAAAACTTCTAAGAAGCATCTATTCTTCATGTCCAGAGCAAGTGTTGAACACTCAATCAATTTCAAAACAACTCTCCACTGTTGTAGCGATGCGAGGAAGCAAGCGTTATGCTCAAGAACTTGCTCTCATAAAAGCTACTGATGACGAAGACAAATTAAATCTTAAATTATCAAAACGTCAGATCAAACTTCTTGATGAGATGGTAACAATTATAAAAATCAATGATGCTATTGATGTTTCTCAAATCAAAAAATTTTCTTTTAGGACAAAACAAACTTTGAATCGGAATTCAAAATCAACAGCACAATTTCAAATAGAGAAAGGAGAATAGATCAAATACTAGACACAAACATATCTAATGAAAAATTCAATTATATGCTTGCAAGCTATAAAAAGAGAAAAGAAATAGAACCGGTAATGAATTATTTATTTTACCTTTTAACAATAATTCTGAATGTAAATTTCACATATTTTAGGAACATTCTGAAATGGAAATTGATAAGCTAAATCTTAAAGAAATTCTAGATCGATCTTCATTGTCAAATTCAAAGAAATTATCACAAAGTTTAAGTAATAGCTTACAGTTCAGAAAATCAATTATTGGACCATCTAAAAGCACAAACACAGCTTTAATCAATGCAAAACCTTTTGCTAATAAAAAGCAGAAAATAGAGTTTAACGAAAAATTTAGTGATTCCGAAGAGGATCCGTGGACAAAAGGAAATATTATTAGAAAAGATCTTAAGCCAATTCAATCGAAAGTTATTCTTCAAAAACCAACGCTAGACTCTCGAAAGAGGCTTATAGAAGATCCAAACTCAATATATGCTGAAAATAAAAAGATTGTAATTGATGCTGCTGGAAAATTAAAAGTATTGGCAGCGAAAGGGGGAAAAATTTCACAACTCGATAAAAAGAAAACTCTCTACAGCCAGTCACCAGATTCAACAAATAATAATAATAATGATAATAGTAATGAATCAGTAGAGAGCTCTCCAGAATTAAAATATGAAACACAAAACTGCTTTCTCAGTCTGCTCAGAGATATTTTCTGCTCGACTTGTGATCATAGAATGAAATTGGAAGAGCTCAGGAGAAGAATTAATGTGTGGTTAAAAAATCCGATTGCTCCAATGAACAGCTGGTTTAAAGAAGTTGATCATTGGGAAAATTTACTCACATCTGCTGTGCTTTTTCTGTCTGGAGAATTTCAGTATCAACCAGAAGATTTTGTTCCCTATTTGGAGTTTAAATCGAATCTCAATATCTATCAGTGGATAGGAGCAGGTCGTGATAGTGATTTTAGAATGTTGAATCTTTATAAGTATTGGTTGAGCAGGCATAATGAGATGGGAATAAGAGCATCGAATAATATTAAAAATCGACCACTTTCAAAAAGTTTTGTGAAAGATGAACAAATAATTCCTATTCGAAATAAATCAGATTGGAAAGTTCGTCCTGCAACAGAAGCTGAAATTATTGATTACCATAATCAAGAAAGAAAGCGTTATGAAAATCCTAATGTTCCATTTACATATCGACAGCATGGCTATGAAAGTGTTGTTGGAGCAATCAAACAATCACCTCTTATTTCTAACACTCGCAATGACATTCTAGTGTCTGATAGACCAAAATATATTACAACGTCAAATCTTGTGCTAGACGCTATAGCGCGCTTACCAAATGGCGAAGGAACTTGTACAGACATTTGTGAACTTTTTAAATATAGTCAATATTTAGCTCTTAATCTCAATGAAAATTTGCTTCAATCAGCTGTAAATACCATACTCGAAATTCTTAGTGGAGAAGCATTGAATCCTAGTGTGAAGTTTGACAATAGAAGAAAAGTGTGGATCTATCTTTATCGTAATTACAGTGAAGAAGACTTTAAAGAAATGCAATTGAAACAAAGAAAGAAAATTTATCGCAAAATTGACACAATTGATAGTACAGGATTGCGTTTTGTTACAAATCGACCACCGATTGCATTTGCAAAAACTTCGAAGCCTAATGTTGTCATAAATGTGCCCCCAGTTGATTCAAAACCAACACTCAAAATGCTTCCAAAACAATATGTCAGCAAACCAATTAATACCACTGCAGAACTATTCGATGCTGAAGCTTCATTGGATGTTCATACGATGCCTATAGTTAAAACACCAGAGAACAAAACTCAAAGAGTCACAATTAAAGTTCCAACTCAAAGCTCTCCTCCATTGAAACTTTCACCACCTAAAAGTAATTCAAGCATCAAAGGAAATATCATCATTAATAAATCAAATTCACCAAAAATTACCACAATTGGACCGAAGAAGGTTAACGATAGGACGATTATGGTAAACAAAACTAAAGTGCCTCCATTGATTACAAAATCGAGTACAAGCACTAGTTCAAGTGATGGTCAAAACCAAAACTATTTGATTGCCCTTAATATGAATTCACAGCAAATCGAGCCACCTGCATTATGCGCCACTTCACCATCATCAACTAATATTCAACAAAAAAATATTGTAAAAATCAATCCTGGTGTTGAGAAAAATATTTTGAATCGTTCACAAACGCCTAAATTTATTCTTACGACGTCT
Source organism: Polypedilum pembai (assembly GCA_014622435.1). Lineage (NCBI taxonomy): Eukaryota > Metazoa > Arthropoda > Insecta > Diptera > Chironomidae > Polypedilum > Polypedilum pembai. The sequence continues at coordinate 44,604 of JACWBX010003673.1, forward strand.
TCACTGCAAAAGACTGGTAAATTACTGACAATTCCTCGAAACTCATCAACACCGATGCTCTCACAACAAAAACAAATTCTAACAAACGTAATTGTTGAACAGCAAAAGGCTAAATCTGAACAAAACCAAATAATCTTAGCACCGTCTACCTCCAGTCAAACTGCAACAAAACTAATTCAAATTCAACAGCCAACAGGCAATCTTAACATTAATTCACAACCGCAACAAGTGTTCCATCTGAAGCAGCTCAAACAAGATGGTAGTCCGCAAACAATGCTTCTTAAACCACAAATAATTAAAACTGTAAGTGCATCCAACAGTGAAGCACCTTCTCTTGTTAGCGTTAGCAAAATTATTAAGTCATCTGCAAGCCCATTAACAAAAACTACTCTTAATAACACGACTACAACATCACAAAGACAAACAAATGAAACAGCTAATAATCCAATTGTAGCACGTGTGATATCAACAAGTCCGAGACAAATTGTTGATGGAACGCCTTTGCAAAAAGGCACAACAACCTTTAAACTTGCTGGCGCAAGCACAGCTCTTCAACATGGCATCATTCAAATAGCTGGGAACCCTAATTGTTCAGTAATATCGAAAGGAAAAAATATTGTTTCAGTGACACCGACACAAATTAAAAACGCTGGCCTTATAGCAAGTTCTACAAAGTCGTTGTCCAGCACAACAATAAATTCATCAGCTAATGAAAATCAAGCAAAAACATCACCACCACAACCATTAAAAATTGTACAAAACAATCCAATAATGAGTCAACAATTAGTCAACGCCAAACTTATTAATTTACAGGCTAAAAATATTAAAAGTGCTGGTGGTATCAAGTGAGTGTAACTGTCAACTTTGATGACATAGAAAAAATTATATTCGACAAAATATTTATTTCATACTTTATTATCTTTCCTATCTATAGAATGATTAATTCACAAGGATATATCACAAATATTGGTACTAAGGCTGGAATCCCAATAATTTTAGCTGCTGGAAAAGGAAATGCAAGTACTTCGAATGATGAACAGAGAATCATATTGCAAGCAGATTCGTCACAAACCAGTGGTTTTGTCATCAATCCTAATCAAAGTGCCTTAAAATTACAAGACAATGTTCTGGCACAGGTATATTAGCTTTTATAAAAATTTATATTATTTGATAATATATTTTCTTATCAATAGCAACAAACAGTAGTTATTGGAAATCAAGTTCTCAAACTAAACCTACAAGGTCAAAAACTCGCGAAATCAACTACTGCACCGTTAGTTTTATCATCTAGTTCAAATAATGAAACGCAAAAAGTTGAATTATCTGGTAATGCCGTCGCAAATCAAAATAAGAAAATTGTTACATCAATAGCAACTTCTTCATCAAACACTGGGAACAATCAACAAATAATTTTTGGTTCCAACTTTAAAGTTTTGAAGGTATTAACAAAATTTTTAACCAAAAAAGTTGTTGATAGCATAAATTTTTTATAGAATATTGTAAAAACATCTCCTCAACAAGCACCAGCGACAACAAGACTTGTATTAGCTCCATCGACAGCACAAAGTGGACAGCAAATAGCAATATTACCAGCCAATTTCGGAATAAAAACACTTCAAGGTATCAAAGTTATTCAACAAGGTAAATATTTCGATATTTTTCATTTTTTTTACTTATTCATGTCATTGTTTAAAAAATTTAGGTCGAATCGTACCAAATGAAAAGAAACCGACAACTTCAACTTCACCTGGATCTAAAGATGAACTAAATAAATAAATTGGTACATCCGGATCAATTAATCAATATTTAAACAAATATTACTTATTCAAATAATTTTTAGCCTCTTTATATTAAACTGTTTTTTTTTCTTAATAAAAAGGCAATTAGCAAATCTGATAATTGTAAAAATTATTTTAAAAAATTTTCTCATTAATTTCTTAATCAGTTTTTCAGAATTGTTATCTTTCATCAGCAACAAATATCATCACACTTGAAAGAAGAAAAAATCTAATTTAAATATTCTGTTACATGTTCACTTCATTAGAAGAGATCAGTGATGATGATGATTATTATTTTGAACACTAAACATATGGCCGCGTGTGTATTTTTTCAATCAACTGAATTGTATGTTATACAAAATTCCAAACAAAATTTTTATTGTTTATAAATTGATTTTTTTTTTCATTTCTACTTTTAACGATCAGTTACAACATCAATTTCTGCATCCTCCTCATCACTACTTGTAAACTGCTCATCAACATTAAGTTCTGTACTTTTAGCAGCATTACATTTGTCATTAAAATTTGTTGTACGTGTTAATGATCGCCACTTCATTCTTCGATTCTGTAAATTTAATCAATTCAATGAAATTATTCAAATATTTTTTTTAAAATAATTTACCTGGAACCAAACTTTTACTTGTGAATCTTTAAGACCCAGTCGAGCAGCTAATTTTTTCCTGTCAGGCTTTGTAATATATTTTTGAAATTCAAATTGTCTTTCTAGTCCTATGAGGAAGTATCAATCGTAAAAAAACATCAATTTTATTATTTCTATTTAGTATTAATTTACCTTTTCTCTGAAGATTGCTAAAAACTGCTCTAGACCATGATCTTTTTCGCTTTGAACTAGCACAAGTTGAGCTTGACGTCAATTTTCCATTAAAATCCGCCGCTACCATGGTCTTTTCTGATATACTATTATTCACCTGAGGTGGCCTTAAAATTTGATGCTGACTGTAGCCATCCATAATTGCAAAAGGTGAAAGATTTATTAACGACGATTTTCGAAGACTCGATGAAAAATAATTTAGCGGTTGTTCAGTGCATCCTGCAATAAATTAGCAGACTTAATTCAATTGATTCCGGTTTCCTCTTTTTCTCTCTCACTCTTTTATATTTAACACTCCAAAAGTAAATACATAATTCATAATGATCATGATTTAGTAGAATAAATGTTGGAGAGTGAGGAGAAGGTTCAATTAATTCGATTGCTAATAAATGTGCGTGAATAACCTGCTGATCGGAAAATTGATATACTGATACCCAGAATCATTGCGTATGTGTGTGAAAAATTATTTTCTTTTTAATTCTCTAAATATTTACTCTCAATTAACAAACGAAAATTACCTCTCAATGCCTTTCACTTTTGAAATTGATGCTCAAATGTAAACATATAATCAACGAATATTCAAATGAAAATTTCCTCTTGGAAAATTATTCTTTTAAACACACCAAGAGTATGAGTGTGAACAATCATCACAGAGGAAAATTTGTATATGCATTAAACACGATTTTTATTGAAAAGTAAATTTGGATTTCATTCGTTGGTTATATTAATTAAGAATCAGTATATATTATAAATCTAGATATTTTTATTAGGTAGCTTCCAATTCAGATTCATTTGAGCTACTTACATACGTTCTCACGATAGAAGTATTGAGTGTGTCAAATTTAATTACGAAAATACACTTTGTATACACAAATGAGAAGACTCTTTATTATAATGTTTACCAACTGTTTAATGTCGTTGGCATTCTCATCTGCTTATATGATATTGGTGTTACTAACATTTTATTTGAGTTTAATTTTAAGAGATTATTAGGAATTTTAAACAGAAATCGTACTTGACAAGTGAGCTGGGATTCATTTAATTACTCTTTTTCGATAAAAAAATTCTCATAAAACTCAATTTATTGATTCTGACGTTTGAATGAAATAAACCTATTATAAAATGGAGTATTTTACATTTTTTTTTAATTTTTTATGATCAATTTATTGTTTATTAATAAATCTAAATGACTCCTTAGTAATTTTTCAAAGATAAAAAATTATCTATAATTTGTATTGCTAACTATTCAATAAACATTCAATATCAATCTTTAATAATTATCATTTTTACCTTTGTCATTTTTTGGAAATCTCAATGGAAATGGTTTCACAATGTAATTTTGAACTTGATTATTTAATTCATTTATATCCGGATAATTTAAGTGATCACTTAAAACATTCAATTTGAAATAATTTTCTGTGTGATTATTATTATCAACAAATAAACCTCGAATATCTTTTTCTCTAAACTTTTCACTACTTATCGTCTTCGTATTATCATCATTTTTCATTAAAATCCTATCAACACCAAAGGTCAATTTCATCGATGTACTTGAATAGCTTTTATCCTTGCCATTGCTATTTTCTTCAACATCACCTTCACTTTTTAGACACATTTTGACCGAAGGTGGTGATAGTAATGTGAGATGAGAATTTTGAGGTAAATCGGTATCACTTGAATTCATAAGAAATTTTTTATTGTGCACGGAAGCGAAACAAGAACTTTCTGATCGCGATGAGATATTCAGGCAAACTGAAAAGATTTCGTAAAAGATTTCTCTCGACTAAAAGGAGATACATAAAAAACAATGAAAAAAGTACATGTTTATGGATCGGAGTACTTTGACGCATTTTTGCCGCCACAGATTAGTATTTGTTTAACAGATCACTGATTATCGAATTTATTTCTATAAGTGAACTTCAAGGAAAAATAACTGATGAAAATTAAAATTAAAATTAATAGTCAAACTTACTAAATTGAAATATTAATAAAATTGATCTCAAAATAATTTAAAAGACTTTTCTGTAAAATTCATGAAAAATTGACACTACACAGCAATTAAATTTTAAAAACATTTTTGAAAAGATCTTTGGTGAAAAAATATTGGCTCGAAAAAAAAAATTTCTTTACATTTTATCAAAATTTTTGAAATAACTCGTGAACTGCATGGAGTTTCGGGAAGAACTTCTGTTACATAGGTCTCATGGACAGCAGCAATAGATTAATGCCAAAAATTTGATGGAAAACCATTCTAGTAAAAACTAATTAGAGAAACAGATTGACAGACGGAAGGTTGGACAAAGATGACTTTTTACAATTTTCGAGATTTAAAAAAAAAGGGAACCGAATAGCCAACAAGCCAAAGTGAATTTATAAACTGAATTATTGTTATCAAAAATGTGCTAAAAACTGATCATGGGCGGGGTTTATTGATGTTGTACGATTGGTCAGTTATACAATTAAATGAGTTTCAAATGAAATTTCACTAAATAAATTATGACTTATTGAGAATTATGAATATCTGTATTTAATAAAAAATTATTAATGACTCGCTAAGTATTGTTAAAATTCAATGCTTTATAAGATCATGAGTGATTTAATTATGGTTTATTAAAAATATATTTCATGCATGATAATATAAAAGGAAATTGCCAAAATATCACTTTTTAAAAATAAACAAATTTTGAGTTCATGAAAACAAACAACAATTAGAAATGCAAGTGTGCAGTGAGAGAATGGATACAGCTGTTGTGTCCTCAAAGAATTTATAAACATTGTTTTTGTTAATAATAAACATTCACGACAATTTACATAAGAAGCAATAAAAATTGTTCTATAAATAAAACAAATTTATTTTAAGAGTAATAAATAGTGAGAATATAATAAATCTGCAATCTTATCTACATACTTAAAAATTAAATTAAAAGTAATAAATCATGTGCAAACAAATCTCAATATAAATAAAAATCCCACGCAAATTTCATTCATTTAATAAAAAGATGAGTCAAAAAATTGATTAGAAGGCGCCAAGGAATTAAGAAAATGCACGTGTCATGGTTTGCTAATATAAATTTCTAAAAATATTTTAACAATAACTTCTGTTACTGCGTTTAATGCCAAAAGAAAAATACAACGAGTAAGGCAAACATCAGTGAGTGTAAAGAGATATCGAAATACAAATAGTGTAGCGTTCAGCGAGAGAGAGAGAAAAAAAAAGAAGAATTAACTGATCGGTGTGCAAAATGCAGAGGAGAGAAAAATATTAAATTTATATCTAGAGTTCTTTAAGTTGATTATAAATTTGTGCATTAAAGATGTTCAAAAAAAGAAGAGAATACGAGAGAAAGATGATAGTGATAAAATTATTTGACATAAATATCGAATTATTTTTATGGTATGCATTGGCAATGTTCTTCTTAAACGTTTTCGTTGCCTTTTTTTATTAAATTTACAGCACAACGCATGTTGTTTGTTAACTGATTTACGAACTTTGAAAGAACATTGACACATAAAAATGAAAATACTCGGCTACTACTAAACCATGTCGAGATTTTGTGTTGATAAAATTATGAGCAAGAACAAATAAACTCTAATTCATATTAATAAATAAATTTCCTACACACACCGTTTATGCAGAAAAAGCATGTTTTCGTGCAAGTAAATGTTGCTTTTTATTATATGTAGGTGTTATGGTGCTGTTTATTAACCAAATTAAAGACAGAATAAGAGAACACAAAATTCAATTTGATTTATTGTGTTTATGCCTCTCTCTCTCTCTTTCTTGCTCCTTTTGAAACAAATAAATAGCAGAGAATGCTAATAGTTTGGCATCAATACACATACTTATTTTTGGGTGGCCACTCGACCGACACGATATGAATTTAAGGCATCAATATTCACATTTAAATTTGATTACTCAAAATGAGTTTCTGCCACACACCGATAAATTGAATTTTTTCCCTGATTTGATTAGGTAGTAGCATGTTGGAATTTATTAGGTGCCTCATATCCCAATAGATATTTATTTATCAAACGTTTATGAATGTTAAATTCAAATATTTTACATTTCTTTTCTTTAAGAAATCAATAAATCAACTCTAAATGGTTCTTGCTCTTAGTTTAATAGTTTTTCTTCATTCTCTTTTCTTTGAATTGATTTAATGCTGGACTCTAGTTGAGATTAAAGGGAAATTTGAATATAATTTAAAATATTTCTAAAATGTGTTGCTTGTGAATCGAGGATTTGGCGTGGAGTGCTTGTGTGAGGTACTAAAAACCATTGATCAATTTGTCTATTATCACACTTTTGAATTTTCTCTTTTAATTAGAATTAAATTCTTGTCTTAATAAAGAAATTTCTTAAATATTTTTTGTCAAAGAAACAAATGATATTGATAAATTTAAAATAGAGGTTATTTAAGCTCATTTGTGATCAATAAAGTTATGATACAAATCTCTTTCACGTATTCAAACAAAATTTATTAAACAAACTTCACATTCATTAAGTCAAACTCATAATTCATGACCAGATTCATTGTTTAAGTTCAATTTATTTATTTAATGATTTAAAAATTTAAATTTTTATTGGTTTTAAAATACTAATTCTCACCACATTAATGTTAATATGTGCCAGAGAAACGCGTGCTTCATAAATATGAATACAAATATATATAATGAAATAAATATAAAAATATATATCCGTATTAAATTTCATTTATAAAATGAAGCACTGCTGTGTGGCTCATATGAAAGAGAGAAGAAAGGAGAAATAGCAGATTGAATTTTATTTATTGATTCTTCTCTT
>JACWBX010003673.1:52037-66606 GCA_014622435.1 Polypedilum pembai
TTCTAAAATGTGTTGCTTGTGAATCGAGGATTTGGCGTGGAGTGCTTGTGTGAGGTACTAAAAACCATTGATCAATTTGTCTATTATCACACTTTTGAATTTTCTTATTTAATTAGAATTAAATTCTTGTCTTAATAAACTTTCACGTATTCAAACAAAATTTATTAAACAAACTTCACATTCAGTAAGTCAAACTCATAATTCATGACCAGATTCATTGTTTAAGTTCAATTTATTTATTTAATGATTTAAAAATTTAAATTTTTATTGGTTTTAAAATACTAATTCTCACCACATTAATGTTAATATGTGCCAGAGAAACGCGTGCTTCATAAATATGAATACAAATATATATAATGAAATAAATATAAAAATATATATCCGTATTAAATTTCATTTATAAAATGAAGCACTGCTGTGTGGCTCATATGAAAGAGAGAAGAAAGGAGAAATAGCAGATTGAATTTTATTTATTGATTCTTCTCTTCTTATGAAGCATACAAGAATTATTACAACATTTGGGATCTTGCTTGCTCGTGTTGTTGTTAAAGAGTTTTTCATATATAGAATTCATGCTGATTTAATAACACTGCAAAAAATACCAACACCATGATCGAATGAAAACAGTATTTTATATTAATCTATAGTTGCGCTTGTCATATTCATCAGACTTGTGACAAGTCTTTTGTGTAGTTCTAGATCAATATTAAATACATTAAAACCGGAAATTCAAAGAGTTTTTTGCACTCGTAAATGTGCGAACATGAGCGTGACCATAAAGGTCTCTTTGTACTCGATGTTGTGAAGAAAAAAAAGCTTTCCGCATGTTTAAATGAAAAGCACCGATAAAGCCGGTAATAAACATAGTAAATAGCTTTCATGCTCTACTATCTGAACGGTAAATGCAATCAAGTCAGCGTAAATTTGTCAACTGAATCATAAATTAAATCATTTCATTTCGAGTTTTTGACTTAGACAGTTGATATTGCGACAAACTTTATTTAAAAATTATGGTGAATTTATCGATATTATTAATTTTTGGTCTTTTTTTGTGTTCGACAAACGGTATAGTAACTAAAAATGGCAAAGCACTTCAATTTTCTGGCATCTCAAATAAAATTGCCGACTTAGTTGCTGAAGCATTCACCAATGGTATCAAAGCAAATACAAATAAAAAACAAGATGCTGTCATAATAGGTGATGATAATGATCAATCTTTATTGAGTAGTGACAATAACATTTATATGAATGGATTCCTAAAACTACTTGGTTTTGATGGGAGAAAAATTGGTGCAGCAGCAATGAATGGAATAATTTTTATAGCTCAAATGGTGAGTCACGAGAGAGAAAAAAAATTTGTATGAATTACTTTCTAATGAATTTTATTATATAGGTGAGATATGGTGCAAATAAGCTTATGAATTTTATAATGGAAAAAGCAAGGGATTGGGTATCAAAAGCTGAAGTTATTAATAATAGTACAAAAAATGTACAGAATAGAAGAAGATTATTTAATGCAAAATTTTAAACGGTGATTTTTAATTCCATTTTCAAATTCATTTGTATTTATAATTCCATTTTCAAATTGATTCTTTCATTAATTAATAACTTCGTCTATTTGTAAAATCTATTTATTATTGCTTTCATGCCAAAAAATGACAAATCTTTGAAGGAGAGAAAAATTACGAATTCTCATTGAAAGATTTGTGTGGTCTTAAATTATATTATACGTGTTTTAACACTTATTTTCACCGCATGCAGCTTCTTTAAATCATTTGTATATATTATTTATAAAGAGAGAAAATTTAACCATTTTTAATAGCCATCAATATTATAGACTGTAATATATTATAAAATTGATCATTAATAATTCATTAAAAAAATACAAATAAAAATACATAAACAAACTAACCATGCTATCAATGCTATGTTTAGTGTAAATAAAAAAATGAAATTTTTGAAAATGATTAATAGCTTGTTTCTTCTTTATCCAAAATTATGGATCTCTTATCGTTCCTAATTCAATATACATAAATACATTAGCAATATTGAAGCCATGGGTGTGATACTTATTATTATTTGATGTTATTATACTCAAAGAAAAATTCAAAAATAAATTGTTATTTCAGTACAAAAATTGACAATTTACATTGATCACTATGCACTGTATCCACAATACACATTTTTAAAATCAACAATCAAAATTGTCAAATTTGAGAATAAAAAATTTTTCAACAACGAAAATTGTTAAAAAGTTCAACAGTTGATGATCCTTGATGTTACTTAACTTCTCGTTGATCACTCTTCTTTGTGTTGTCCGTTTTGTATGATTACTAAAATTATGATTTTGATGACAGAATGTGCTAATCAAATCAAAATTTTGAAAAAATAAATTAATTGATTCTTTCACTGATAAAAATTAGGGTTTTTCAAAACTGTTTTTACTGTTATTTGAACACTCGGCCACAGTTTTTTATAGAACTTGTGTAAAAGCAATGTTAATACGTCATTGTAAAGCTAGAACTCTATATTATACGAACTGATTACAGTTGATTGGCTAAAACATAAAGTTTTTCCTAATTTCAAAAAGTGCTCAGAAAACAATAAAAATCGGTAACAGCTGTTATTTGAGCACTGTTTTCTGAGCTAAGGGTTAGAAAACAATTTTTTAAAATTTAACAAAATTTTTTAGGATCCAAATCAAGCAAGATTTTTTTTAAAATTTTGACCGAATTTAGCAAATTTTTTTAAATTTTTCTTATGATTCTTTTATTTAAAATATTAAACCTAGAAGAAGATTTAAAAATTAGCTTTGATAAAAAATTAAGTTTTTTATGAAATTATTTCTAAAAATTTCCACATATTTTTTGGGGTGAATTTCATCAACAAAAATTGTTAATTCTGAAGATCTACAATAAAATTGTTAAAATTGACAATAAAAATTGTTAAAAATTTTCACAATCTTCATTGTGGAAATTGACAAAAATTGTGGATTTTCAACAAAGAGCAACACGAAGATTTAACTATAAAAAATTGCCAATTTTGACAAATTTTTATTAAAAATTTACTGAGCAAAAACAAATCAACAATTTGCATTGTCAATTTTTTTCTTTGAGTATATTTTTAGGTAATTTGATTTTGTTGATAATTTTGAAAATATTGTAAAGAAATTGAGTTTAATATCAACTATTAAACTCTTTTAAACTATAAATATATTTAAATTTTCAACACTTAATATTGATAAATAAAACACTTAGTGCTGAGCACTCAAACACTCAAGCACGAAGTGCTGAGCACCAAATACGAAAATAATAAATACTGAGTAATAGTACATACTGAATTCCCCTTCTTTCGCTTAATAAATCTTCTAATAGATGTTTAAAAGTAACTTAAACTCCAAAATAATCTTCTTCCAAAGCTTTCGTTCAATGCACCGACAAAGTGTCCAGAATTCGAAAAGCAACTACTTTTTTAAACAATCAATTAAAAAAAATCTTACAAATATCGAAAACAATGCTAAAACATGTTAAATAAGTAAATGAATTTCGATACTTTAATTAATCTGATGGTTTAAAGTTCATTTTCGTAGTGACCGATCAGTATGTTTGGTGATGAGTTTTACATATTTTTCGATAACATTTACTAACGAAAATTGTGTCAATAATTTTGCTCGTGAACATGCACTTACTATCGATTAAAATTAATTCAAAAATCACTTCAGACATATTTTCTTTAGGCTTTATGAAATTTGAGGACAAGCCAGACAACTATTGACCATCATGTACTGGGTATAGTTAAAATTACAAGCCAGCCAGGTATCACAGACTTATAAGCGTAATTTTTTTATGAAAATGCATTATAAATAGCCCGATATATAATAAAATTTCAATGTACAGAACTCTTTCATTTTCTCAGTTTTTTAATGTACATTTTTGTTTTATTCAACATAATTTTAATGTGCTCTGAATATGTTTATATTTTATATTTCTCATTGAAAAGCTAGGAAATATGTTGACCGATGAGCAAGCTCTGAATGATGATAAAGAAGATAAAGAAGAAATTCCAAAGGGTGAGATTGACGAGTGGCTTTTGAATAATGAACAAGTTGCAGGCGTGCTTGCGGTATGTAACACAATGAGATCTTTAAAGTTTTAATAGAGGTGTGGTCAAGTTTTTACAATTTGTTCATCCAAAGACACCTTTAACAGTTGAAAACTTTTTGAATAAAAAGCTTTAAATTTCATAAAAAGCTTTCCTTAAAACTCTTTTCGTTACATAATCTTTTGACAATATATTAATTTTTCTGATTCATAGAAAAGTAAAGACAAAAATTTACCGGATCAATTAATAGCAGTATTAAAAGGCGAAAAATATAAGCATGATCGAGAAGATTGTATTTTCTTGCTTTTATGCAAGATTAAACCGTTTATATGGAATATGCAAAATGTAATTGCTGGAAGAGGAGAAAACAAAAAGAATACTTTAGAAGCAGATAGAGTTTCAGTTCTGTTTCAGCATATACCATCAATGGAAGAATTCAAGAATAATGGAGAAAAGTGTGAAACGAGCTACACAGAATGTAGTTTGTTCTAATTGTTTATCTTAAAGACTTGTGAAATTTTAAAAATCGAAAAAGTGGAGGAATAGGAGAGAAAAAAGAGAAATTTTTTAGCACTTTAAATTATAAATATCTGAAAACAAATTTTGAATTTTTTCAAAACAACATTGAGCCCTTATTGCATATTAATTTTATCTGTTTAAACAACTTCGTGATAGCATTCAATCAGAAAAATAAATGACTAGAATTTTAATTTATATCAATTGTTTTGTTCTCATTTTCACTTGATATTACAAAAAGTTAATTTCTATTAATATGATACTGCAATGAAAAGAAATTAAATGACTCTCTAGTGAACTATTGAACTACTCATGTGCGCTTTCGAGAAAGTTGGAATTTTTTCCAATCTTTCTGGTGATTCATAACAACATTTCCTACACTTTCGTTGAAGTCTCTCATAAAAAGCTATGACGCTATATCTTGTAAGCATCTCTCCCATAAATATCTTTTTTCTATTCTATTGTTCTATAATTAGAATAATTGCGAGTAGAAACTGTTAAAAATTTATGTAGACACGTTTGACCGAAATTTCAACACTTTTGTTTGGTCTAAGATGTTCTCAATTGACTTATTGCATGCATGCATGCTACTGACTATTTTTAATCAATTATTTTAAAACATTCAAAATGTTAATTGATTGTGCTTTTAAAATTGTTTTAAATTATTGATAAATGAATACTTTTATTCAACTAAGTTTAGTTATAAACACATAAATAAACATGACAGAATTCCTGTCATTTCAAAAATTTAGAATTTATTTTAGAAAAATATTACATAAGATTTCAGAAGTCAGTTATTTTTACAAAAATTTCAATTTCCCCTTCGAAAATTTTTCTAGTAGCAACTTCTTCAACATGTAAGCGTTAAATACTCATCATCTCAATTTTCATAATTTCTCTCTCTCTTTCTTCCTCTCAATGAAAAAAAAGTTGAATGCATGATTATTAAAATTGAGCTAAGAATATGTGTGAATTAGATTGTCACATCGCTTGCATTATTTTTTGAAAATTACTAAGTAGCACAAAATTCAAAACAAATTTTTACATAAATTTTAAACATTAAATTCACTTTTCATTGTTAAATGGTTACTTCATAAATAATATTCATGCTTTTGTTTTCACAAACACCGAAGCGCAAACTTGTCGTAATGATGGCAAAGTAACAATCACACATGTCAAAACAATAGCATCATACATGAGAAGACATCAAGGAAAATAGATCGATGCACATAATTATGTAAAAACATGTGTGTAAGGAGAATTTTATGTCCCATTTTTTGAATAACATATTTAATATTCATCCTTACTGTAAAATTTTTGAATTTCTTATCTGTAATTCATTCATCTTTACTTAGAAATTTTCTGGTAAAAAAAACACTTAAAAGAGAGTGTGAGAGAGAAAGAAGAGAGAAAAGAGCGAAAAAACACTGCTTCGGTAGAAAATACAGTTGTAAAATTAGTATAAGAAAAGCTGAAGAAAAGAAGGTAGGAAGTAGGTCAATATATAAAAGAGAAGTTCAAGGTAATAACATTTTCAGATCTTCGTTGTCAGTTGAAGTGATAACAACTACCTAGTGAAGTTAAGAGCAAAAAAATATTTATTTTATTTATTTATTTATTAATATTTCAAATTGGGCTTTATTTGAAGAAGGTGAGCATAGAATCCAATGATAGTGAAAGAAGATGAATAATAAATTAAAAATGTGCAAAAGAAATTCAGTTATGTGATCACAGTTATGAATCAATGAAAAGAGAAAATTAAAGATTAAGTGATTCATTCAATACTTAACTATAATTGTTGTCCGATAAATATCTACTCATATATATTTTTATGGAAAAGAAATTTCAATATTTACGCGTGTAAGAAAATATTTTCAGCTAAAAAGATGTAAGATGCAAAATAATTAAATTCTTCAGTCGGTAGTGAAATGTGAACCGCTTTCTTCTTCGCTTGTGTCGCTCGAATTGGCTTAAAAAATAAACGCTTTCTCGTAGTTATGACCTATTTTTATATTGTGCTAATTTAACTCTTCTTTTGGTAAAATTCCGCATATTTCAGTTGAATAGTTTAAATAATTTTTTGCTTCTTCGATAAACCGTAGAGAATCGTAAAGAATGAATTAACAGTACGCACGCATTAGACATGGAAACATAAGTAAATGAGTACTAGTCTATCTGCCTATACCTCTCTTCTCTTATATCTACGTGTAAATTAAAAGAAAAAGTAACGGCAATAAGAATGTTAGATAGAAAAATAATCTTTTAAAACAGGTTAATGCATATTGGACTGCTACTTATTAGATGTTGCATGATAAATGATATAAGTATATGTAATTGAAAATTTCTACTAACAAATTTAATAATTATGTCATGTAATTGAAATTTGTTTTCGCTTTCAATAATATATCTTCAAAATTCAATTCTGAAGAATTTCTGTTGCTCTAAATTATTACATTAATGCACATTTACATATATCTTAGATAGTTTACTTAACTGTGAACTACTCATCTAATTTTCTTATTGTTAAAAAGAAATTGGGGCATAAAAATTTGATTTAAATATAATGCCATGCTTTAATTTGTACGTAAAAGTTTTTTTAAACATGGAACGAAAATATTGTCTTTCTTTTAGTTTAAAAATGAAGTATCAGAAACAAATCAGTGTCTACTTCCTAGTGAGTATGATAATCTGCCACAGTGTCTTTGCACATCCACAGCAACAGATTTCAAATAATAATCAACAAGTACAACAACAGCGACAATCGCGGATTCCAGATTATCAAAGAAAATTCGCAGAGAAGCCAAATGCTTTAAAGAAAGTAGCGTTGGATGACATTGACGATGATATTCAGACAAATCAAATTTCTGATAACGGTTTTTCATGGTCAAATATGCTAGGCAAGTCTTTAACACTCAATTCAAACAAATATCGACACAAACATGACACAATTTTTATTCTCATTCACAGGAATGTTAATGCAAATGTTTTTCAATGGAGCTAATGGAGCAAATCATCAAGTGGTTCCCACAAAGTCTGATGATGATGGAATTGCTCCCTCGCCATGGGCAAACATTATTTCTGTTGGTTTAAGATTTGTCACAGCTCTTTTGACAGGCAATGGAAATGGTGGCGATGGAATTGACAAAGTTGATAATGGAAACTCACCAATGCAGGTAAAAAATATTATTTAATTCGTCAATCATTCACAGGTGGCAGAACACTGCTTTGTAAAAATAAAAAAGCATTAAATAAGTTAAGGATCACTTTCATTAAATAATTACAGCCAACTTAATGGCTATGTTCCTACTTTAAAGTAATTTAGAACTAACTATTTAAAAATTGTGAACCAAATTGTGCCATCCTGAAACTAGAGTTACGAAGAAAAAAGAAATTTTGCACAAGAACAATTTTGGAACGTGTAATTTATTTTATAGGGAGTTTTAACAGCAGTCTTCAGCACACTGTTTGGTTCAAAAGATCCAGAACAAGTAAATACAATGGCCAAACAAGCTGGAGAGGTAAGTTCATAATTACCTAGATTAAATATAGTCATTAATTGTACAATCATTTTAATTTCCCTTTCTATCACAACACAAGGAATTATCAAGTAGTTTCCCTTTCTAAAAATGACTTTTAAAATTTATATTACATTTTCGCCATCTTGACCTAAAATTTCTTTTGCTTTTTCTCATTTTAAACTCATAACTACCTATTTTTCATAGAATTCTCACAAGCAGAAATGAATTTTGTAAATAAGAATCTTTTTTAAGAAAAAAAATGACTTTTAAAACAGCTTCATTAAAAAATGTTTTCAAAGGCATTAAGTTAGCTTCATAAGATTATTTTTAAAGAAAAATAAAATTGTACAGATTAATCTCACTAAAACACACAAACACCAACACATTTAAAACTAGAGTTTTTAGGGTATTTTTTTGTAAATCTTTATTTAATTACAGTTCATTAGCATTGTCGTCAACTTATTGGATGCTCTTAAGACCTCATTCGCTCAACGTTCATACTCAGCAAGATCAATAGGACGAAAAGATTCTATAGCTGATGCAGGAATTGCTTCGATTTCAATGTTAAAGGGATATGTGAGGACATATGGCAATGATAATGACAAATGTATGCAAAAATACTTGTGCGAAGCTAATGAAGAATGTACATCAGAAATTGGCGGCCAAAGCATTTTCTGTCAGCTTGGAACATATGCAGCAAGTTTTGTACTTGAACGCCAGACTGGTCGCTCATTTGAGACACTTTATGAAGCCGGGAAAAAGGGACGAGACGGAGTAGATTGTAAACAAATTTATCTTCAATGTAATGAAGTTTAAACACATGATTACATTGCAATTCTTTTAGTAAATTATTACTAGTTACAAAAAAGACAAATGAAAGAACAAAAATTGTTTTTAAATTTCATTTACCGGATATTTATTTTATTTCTTTACCTCTTTTCGAAAGGCATCAAATTCAAATTTGAAAATATAAATAAATTGTGTTTTGTTTTGTGATCTTATCATTTTTTATCATGTTATGATATTCATAATTTCTCATTTTATCCTTAAAGCAATACAATGTAATTCAGATGACTTTATATTTTCATTTCCTTATCTTATCATTCACACCAGTAAAAGTATGAATGAACAACTTTACGACTGCAAATTTTTATTTGTTAGGCTATTTATTGCATTTTGCAATAAAGAATAAAAGAATCTATAAAAAATAATTTTTCATATGTAATATTTTACTTCCTTACACACTCTTGTGTGTCCAAAAATGAATAAATAAAACTTGTATGAAATTTTAAAACTTGATCATTTAAAATATACTTCATTGACACCATTTCTGACATGCATACATCTTACAAGTAACAGAGAAGGAAAAGAGAAATATTCGAAAGTCTAACATCGTCACATTTAATTAAAATCGCATTTAAAATTTCAATTTTAAGATAGTTGAAATACATAATTAAGTTCGCATAATTAGGAATGGTTATATTGAAAGTTATAATTTTTTTAAAAGATTTTCTAGATTTCGAGGTTTAGCATTACCTTTGGTATTTTTTTTCTACATATGCATTGTAATTTTTACTTCTTTTTTTCTTAATATTTGAGCACTACCAATTTATCTATTGAATCAAAGCAGAAGGTTCAATATAGACGAAATAGTAGTTGACATATTCATCATAAAATCATAGATCGTCATTTGAAAGATTCTCTTGCACGTATCCTTTTGGAAAGAAGCCAATCTAAATAAATGATACAATATAATCATTATTAATTCTATTTTCGGAATAACTACTTAATCTTACTCTATCCATTGATCTTCCTTTTAACCATCCTCTGCTATCACCTTCTTTACTGATTATGTCTAAAATAAGAAAAATAAAATTGTACAATAATAATTCATGAAATGAAAAAAAAAATCATTTTTTCTTACATATTAAACAGCCTTTCTTAAGTGGAAGCTGATTAGGTTCACTTGGTGTAAAATCGTAAATAGCTGTCGCTGTTCTTTCATAAAATGGCCACAAAAGCATTTGGTTTAATCCCGCAAAATTTTCCCCTAAATCATTTCGCTCATAAAAAGACACGAGCTCAACGACTGTTCGAAAGTATCGCCGTGAAGACAAGAAGAAATGTTGATGGCCATCTTCAGTTTTTTGATAAATTTTCATGTGTTTGACAACTTTATTGTCAGTTCTATTTAAATAGAAGTAATGTATTCATTATTTATTTTATATTGCAATTTGCAAAGCTACAACTTACTTAAGGCTTAATGCAAATAAAGTTTCGGTTGGGTGTGAAACTTGAGGCCGATGACGCAGTAAATAAGTTCCCACTCGACGGTTTTCTAATTTAGTCGTTGCAGTTTCTCTATCCATTGTACCGACAAACCAATTGAATTCAGCTAAATATCGATCACATACCACTGGGGGTTGTTTACCTAAGAATAATTTAAAACATTAATTTTCGCACAACACATTTTGTTTGTTTAATATTATAAATATTAAACATGGCAACTTACATCTTCCACTTGAGGAAATGCAACCCTTATGAACACTTATTTCGCATACTTTGCACTTGTAACCTTGATGAATGAGGCCTTTTAAAAAACGAGAGCAATGACGACAAATTGTTGGCTTCTCAAATGTAGTGAGAACCATTTTGTGATCTGTGTTTTTACACCCAAATGGCTCAATGATTTCCATAGCATCATTCAAAGCTTTCATCCATTTCTCTCTTTCAATCTCTGTTTTCATGTAGATCGTAAAAGCCGTCTCATTTGACTTTCTAGCTAATAAAAGCTGATATTTGAATCTTGCATCTCTGCCCAATGTTTTTCTAGAATGTCCCATATCAATTAATTTATAATCTGCAAGATTAAACGCCTCACGAAACGTATATTGACCTCCTTCCCCTATTCGTGTGTTTGTGTTCTTAACAAGAATCATTATTTTTTCAAAAATAAAACCATAACGATGCTTGTGCTTTTGATCTTCATGAGCTTTAATATTGAGATCACCGTCAAGAAGAAGTCGTCCGTACTGCGATAACTCATTTCCATTGGGTAAACTTAAATCTATGATACTTTCACGCACTTTTTTTATAACATTTAACTGCTCACAATCACGTTTCACTTCATTGATATATTGTGCAACATCAACCATAGCTTCTTTAGCTCGCTGTAAACCTTTGAAATCTTCATGCGAAGCTGGTGTGTCATGAACAAGCTTATCTAACAGCAAATGATATTTTAAAATTCGTTGCATAGGTACCGATAATATATCTCTCAATTGCACTCTTCCACCACTGTGTTCTTTCTGGCACTGAATAACAAGCTGCTCAATGGCTGCACTTCGTTTTACTGAAAAAATTAAAGTTCATGACAAATTTTTTAAATTAAAATTTTAAAGATTTTTGAAGACTAATGACAAAATATCAAGACTAAATGAAAATGAGCACATTTCTGTAAACAAGGTAAATGATCTAATGTTCGGAATTTTTCACTCACCAAATTTATTTAATGTATCTGTGGCATCTGTGAGTTTGGAACAATAATCACCATAAATTAGAAATTGTTCACGAAAATCAAGAAAAACGGTACTGAGTTTTAGTTTTGAGTGAGGCTCTGTTGCCTCGCGTAATTTGTCTAAAAATTTCTTATGTATGTCCACCAATTCCTTTATTCGAGGGAAAATTATTTTAGTCTCATCTTTTAGTAATTTTTCCATAGGCTGCATAAATTTATATTTCAGATCATTGAGTACAATCCAATAATTAGATTCCGTTTCAACCAACTCTCTTATCACGTAATCTCGCTGACCCAAACTAGTTGATGTTGCTGCTGTCGATAATCTCTGTAAAAATTCAATAACAGCATTTAGGTTCATTCAACATACACCTATTTACATGGAAAAAGTTGAATAGGAAGAAGAAAAAAGTGCAAAAAATTTATATAAGTTCCTGACCTGATTTCTTACAATATTATTTTGAATAGCACACAAATCTTGATACACCTCTTCTTCTTTAGTGTTTTCTTCATCATTACAATCAAAAGCTGCATTTTCCGATGGTGTTATACTATCCAATATTATTATCCAATCACGGTCATTATATTTAAGGATTTTAAAAATGAAGTTCACATAAAAAGAAAAATAAAAACCTACATGTAATTCAAAGGAACATGCATGCACTTAAAATTTCATGCATAAGTAAATTAAAAAAAGGCAAGAAAGGATGAATTATAACCATTTGCTATCAGTTTTGCGTGAGAAACAATTTCTTATTGGAATAATTGTGGAAAGCACACATAAAAATTAAATTTCTACATATTTAATACAAATAGGTATACATATGGAATTAAATAAAAGAAATCAAATCAAGAAAAAAATTCTATGCTACTATAGAAAAAAAAAACATTTGGCTCGAAAAAAAGAAAGGGCTAATGTCTGCCAAGAATGATAATATTATCAATTAATTAGCAAAGAATATATCGAGATAGCACAGAATATACTTTATCCAATTACGTTGATCACATACAGTATAAAATATTGGAAAACATTGGCAGACATTAAGAAAACATTTTTAATGAAAAAGTTGTAAAAACCTCATAGGGAAATGAAGAAATTGTAACATAACATAGATCCTCATAAATTTTTTCTTCAATTTCAAGGTCATCTGAAGTCCATTTAATCAGTTCGCTATTTGTTGCGTAATTATTATTTGCAGTCTCGTCAGAAGTTGATTTGGGCGAGCCATCGTTATTACTTTTGTTTGGGAATTTGTGTTTGATTGAAATAGTTTTTTAATAAGGACTCTCTAATAGGAAAAAAATAGAAAAAGAGCAATACTCACGAAGTAGTGTTTGTATGTAAATGCAACTCCTTGTAAATATCTTCCTCACTGTAATTTCTCTCGTTTGCAACTGACTGATAGCTGAATCCACTAAAAATTATTAAATCTTTCATTAAATAATCTTTTTATGAAATTTATAATATTTGTCTGTCTTACGTCAAGTTTGGATGATTACTTTGTACTTTTCGACTTTGAGAGAGTATGGAAAGAGTAATTAATACTCGATGAAAATTTGTAAGATCGTACAACATCCCGCATTCAAACAATTCACTCTCTTTTAATTGAAAGTTGTTACGACAACATTCCAAAAATATTCGTATATTTTGCAGACACAAGAACTAAAAAAGAGATTGTTTAGAAAATAAAGTTTAACTAAGATATTTTAAACCACAAACCTGAGCATCTCTTGGTTTGCGATTGAACTCAATTGCCTCCATAGTAGGGTCGAGGAAGTGCTTGTTTTAAAAAAAAGAAAGAAGCAATTGAAAGCTATAATTATAATCATTGAAAAAGATGTAAATTTGAATGTGAATTGTTTAAAAATTTTTGAATATTAAAAACAATTATATTAAATTTAAGAAAATAATATCATTAGTGGTGTAAATGTATACTTACAATTAAATTGCAAAGCAGCACTCCATCTCTAAGTGTTAATGCAAGCGTTTTGATTTCTGATGTCAACCAATTGCTCCTATAAATGTTATTTAAGTTGCATGATATATGTGTATATATTCATCATAGTTTTTTCATAACATAAATATTTAGATCGTTTTAATATAATTTATGAGAAAAATGAAGGAAGGGAGTATCACTATTCGTGAAAAGACAATAACTGGTTTATGTTACTCTTTCTTTTTTGATTTAATTAGCACAATCAATTAGACTAGTGGATAAATTTATTTTTTTCTTCTAATTTTGATATGAGTCCGATAGCAGTATTGTGTTTTAATGAAAATTTATCACTTTTACAAACCTATGATCTGCTGGCAAAATTTTGCAGCGTACAAGCCAGTCAGCACACTTCCTCCATAAGTCATCAGATGATGATAATGCCATCAAAAAAGACTATACGAAATTGAATCTTATTTAATTGAAAACTAGATACAATTTTTTATATAAAAAAAATAAATTCCTTTACAAAATTTCTCTCTTTTTTCGTCTCTCTCACAGCACGAATTTTCGAAATACAGTAGAATGTCAAATTATTATGAAAAAATTCATTTGCACAAATTTTGCGTGATGGAGATATCCAGGCAAAAAATCTAATTAGTCTATGAGGGGTATCAAAAAAAAGGTGACACTCAAATGCAAATAAACATGTTTGAAAACAATTTTCTAAATTTGTAAATATTTATCTCATTACAAATTTTAGAATAAAATTATTAATTAATCATGAGAACAATCATATAAGAGTTTTAAATTGATTATATTTAACTAAAGTTTTAAAAATTGTTTTGAATTTTTTAGCGCATTTTTGGGAAAAAAAAATGCAGCTTATACATTCACTTTGGCTGGCTGGCTGGCTGGCTGGCTGGCTGGCTGCAGCCCGGGTGAGGCGCGAGATCTCGAAAACTATAATAGCTAGAGACTTA
>JACWBX010003673.1:67069-95169 GCA_014622435.1 Polypedilum pembai
ATTTTAGAATAAAATTATTAATTAATCATGAGAACAATCATATAAGAGTTTTAAATTGATTATATTTAACTAAAGTTTTAAAAATTGTTTTGAATTTTTTTGTTTACATTTTGATTTTTTGTACTTTAAATATTTGAAAAAGAATGAATATTTACTTGGATGCTAACACTATGAGTTTCACTATTTTTTTCAAATATTACACCTACATATTAAAGTTAAGAGAAGATAGCAATTACGAACTCTACACAATATTTCAAAAGTTATAACCGATTGTCCACTTATAGTTTTTCGAAAATTAAGAAAAACAACAAACGAACAATTGAAAGCTTCTTTTATTTATTTAGAAATTTAGCCATTTAAAAATTAAAAATATAAAACTTTATTGTAATGGAAGAGCTTGTAAATTATGTTAATTATCAAAACTATTTTTTGGGTTGTCGTGTGTGTCGCCAGTTACTTGTTAAATCTAATAGCATCTTTTTTCAAGATCAAGTGAGTTAGTTTACAATTTCTTTTACTTTTGTTCAACTTTATTTTTCTCAGATACCCGATATGGATGGAATTTGTTATTCAGATGCTTTCATCGAGTGCACTAATTTAAAGGTAAAAATTATTAGCCAACAATTGATTTTAAAATTCAAACAAATAATTTTTAGATCAATCAAAATGATGAATTACCACACAAACTTTGTGCAGATTGTGCAGCAAAATTAATTATTGCATACCAATTAAAAAAAGAAGCTGTTGAATCTGACAAACTTTTGAGAAATTATAGCGAATTGGAAAAGAAAGAAGAAAATGAAATGTATGAAAATTCAAAATATCAAGAAGAAGATATGTTTGAATACGAAACTTTAGAAGAGCTAGAAGACGATGCAAGTCAAGAGATTGAAAAGAAAGAAACATTTGCCGAAAATAACGATGAAAGTGGTAATGATGCAGTTTCATTTTTGACAGGAATAATTGCGAAAAAAAACTCTGAAACTTCAAAACAACATATTGAAGTAAAAAAAGTAGTTAAGAATAAGCCCATTACAGACAACATTGCCGATGACTCAAACAGAAAACATGTGTGCAATGTATGCCACAAAAAATTCCAAAAACGTTCGAATCTCATTGACCATCTCCGACTGCATGCAAATGTTAAAGTTTTTTCCTGCGATTATTGTGAAAAGTCTTTTGTACAAGCTGGAAATTTTAAAGCTCATCTGAGGACACATACTAAAGAAAAACCATATCAGTGCCACTATTGTTCAAAAGCTTATAGCCAGTCCAGTTCACTGAAAATTCACATTCGGTAAAAATTATATTTTATATAATTTTTTTCAATAAATAATCAATTTTTTAATTACTTCTAGTACACACACGCAAGAGAAAAATTACATTTGTGAAACGTGCGATAAGGTAGGTTTTTTTGAAGTCTTCATTTCATTTTTTTATTTTACTTTTTATAGGCCTTCACAAATGCTAGTGATTTAAGAAAACATAAATTCATTCATGATCCTATTAAAAAGTATCGATGTGAAGAATGCCAGCGACCGTTTACTCAAAAGATTCATCTGAGAAAGCATTTAGAAAAACATCATCCCGATGGAAATTTTGAAATAGTTATGAAACCAGGAAAAGTAAATGTCGACACCAAAATAATATTTGAAGAATTGCCAGAGGACAATGAAAATGATTAATTTTTTTTTATTTTTTTATGCTTCTTCAAGAATTTTGTTTTGAAGTGCTTTTTTCGATTTGACAACTTAACATTTCTCTTATGATTTAGAATATTCTTTTTTTGAATGATGTCGCTCTTTTTCATCGCGGTTTTTGTATGTTTGTCAATCTAGAATTATAAAAAAATATAATTAGCTAAAATATAAAAAAATATGAAAATTTTTTACTCTTACCAGTCTCTTCAAATCTTTTTTCGAACCAATTTTTAATTGATCTAAAATATTAGATTTCTTGTTTGATTCAGATTTTTCATCTTCTATTTCCATTCCTTTTATGTGACACAAATCATTTTCATTTGTAGTTTCAGCTTCATTATTATCTTCGTCTGAACTTTCTTGAATGCGTTTGCGTGGTAAATCAAGTGATTTTACAACAACTTTAACTTCGTCTGTCTCAAATTGCTCACCGTCATCATCATTATCACTTTCACTAAAAAGATCCTTGCAATCGTCAATTGGTTTGAAAGAATGCTTGAATTTTTCCTTTAAATTTTTCGCCTAAAATAGAAATAACATTGGGATATTTGAAATTTACAAATAAAGATTTTGTTGTCAGATACCTCTTCTTTGATTTTCTTTCTTTCTTCTTTTAATTTTTGTTCAATTTCTTCTTGAGCCTTTTTCTGACGCTGCTTTTTACGCTTTGAAAATCCTTTCAAGAATTCTTCTCGCTTTTTGTTATCAAAAACTAATTCATTTCTAACTTTTGATTTTTTCTTCATTTTTTAAATTTCAAACAAAATTGAAACACGCTCGATTATTGACAAAAATTTTTTGAATTCTCAAAATTCGTTATTAAAATTTTTTACTTTTATTTTAACTTATTTGCTTCTGTATTTTTTAAATTTCCATGAAACCTTCGCCTGTTAAATGAACTCGTTCCTTGGTAGTGTTCTCTGACACAATAAAATTATGTCCAACCAAACAGTTTTTAAGAATGCAACCTGTCTTTATAGTTGCTTTGTCACAAATTATGCAGTTTTCTAACACTACTCCTTCTTCAACATTGACATTGCTCATCAATATACTATCATTTATTCTTGTTCGCTGTTCAATGTGACACCCTATGCCGAAAACTGTATTTTTTATTGAAGTTTTTTCTGCTATTGTACAATTTTCTGCAACGCAACAATTTGTTATTTGTGTAGATTTTATTACAGCATTTTTCGATACTGAAGGAAGATTAAAATCTGTGAGCAGTGGCAAAATTTTCTTATTGATTATGCAGTAATTGAGAATTGTGTTGACTCTCATACAAAATGAATTTTGAGGAGCTACATAAGCAAAACATTTGATCATTTCAAAATTTTTATGACCATTGAGACTTAAATTGGTTTCTTGAATTTTTTTTTCTAAATCAGTTCGCTTAATGCAATCAAAAATATCATTTGTATCGAAATTTGCTTCGGAAATATTTTGGTCTCTATTGTTTACTGCAGCGGATGGTCTTGATAATTGTTTCTTTATAATAGATGGAAGTAATTCTCCCTTGATTGTAGAAAACTTTTCACTTTTTGATATGTAATCTACGATCCAATGTTTTATCAAGTACATATGGGCATCTGTTAAATTGCTATATATATCAACTTCTCCAAATGACCTCAAAAGATGTGCCGGAAGTGAGAAATTGTCTTGAAAATCTGTGGTTGAAGCTAAAAATAAAAGTCGATTGTCTTTACTGTCTATTCCAACCAAATCACGTTCAGCCTTATGCTTTGCTTTTACACCTGGCACCACTACATTATTAATGCTCTCTTCTGATCCACTATCGAAAAGTGCAACACATGATGCATCATTTGTACGAAATATATTAAGCATAGGATAAAAATCCACATTTGTGATTGTATCACAAGAAATCAACAATACATCTGTTTTTATTCTGTCAGCAACCAATCTTAGAGCGTCTGCAGTTCCATAATCTTCTTCTTGATTGAGACACACAAAATCACATTTCATTTTCAGAGGTAGTTTTGAAACTCTCTGCGCTATTTCAGTTTTCTGAGATTCCAATACAATTATTATGACCTCTTGAATATAATAAGAAATAGAAATATGAAATTTATGTTTTTAATGTATTAGATAGAAATTACCTTCAAACCCATATTTCGAACAAAAATTTAATGGATAAAAAATTAAAGGAAAGTTTCCGATTGGTAGTAAACATTTTGGACGAGATGCAACAATATCTCTAAATCTAGTTCCGATACCAGCTGCTAGTATTACTGCTTGAAATTCCATTTTAAAAAATTATTTTGATTTCACAAAGCGCAAGAAAAATTTCTAAAACACCGTAATCTCAATGTGGCAATATTTTCATTTATATTTTAAAATTCCGTTATGCTTTTCTGCATATTGTATCATAATTTATTTTGATATAAAGCATTAGCAACATTATAGCGTTTAATAAAAACTTAATTGATTTTAGTAAATATTTCAACGATAGCAGAAGATCAATAGTAATATTACATGTTGATAATTCGCGTGACCATTTAATGATAAGTAGCTATGTGCTTATTTTAGGTCATTATTTAATTTTGTACTAGAATTTACGGGAGCTTTTGAAGCAATTTCTAACGAAGAAACAAGCCCTTGCAATCTATTTTTCAAACGACATTCACGACTTAATGCCTCTAACAATTCTCTTTCAAGACTAGCGTTATATTCTGCAGCTGCTGATTCTGAATAAGAGAGCCTATCTTTGATTGATGTTCCATTTCCGAACTCATTCAATTGACTTTGAAGCTGAAAGAGTGCATTTTGCATAGCTTTGAGTTTTTCACATGCCAATTTCTTTTCTTTTTCGATTTGACATGAACGCTGCTTTGCTATAGACAACTCTTCTCGTAAACTCATCATTTCTTGCATTAAAATTGTTGTCTCGATATCGCTACAACCCCTATAGCATGTGTCACTTTGAGCTTTTGTTGAATCTAAATCGGATCTGCTGCCATCACATTCTTCCTCGAAATTAAATGGCGACTCTAAATTTACCACAGTGTTTTGTATAAAAGATCTCTGTCCTTTTAATTTTGATACTTGTGTTCTCAGCATTCGATCATGCTCTTCTGTCCAAATCAAATTTTCTGAATCAGGGAGAAACACCACACTTTCTGTCCATGGCGCTGCCGATTTCCCATAAAAACTATTTTCCGTTCTTAAACGTTCTAATAAAGAGTGAGCAACCGATTCAGCAACTTTTCTGTTTTGTGTAGCAGATTCGATAGAATCTGTTTGTTCATGTATGGCAAGTCTGAGTAATGAATTATTATAAACTTTTAAGAAATGTAAAAGAACATAAATGATACTTACTTGCTTTCTAATAAAGCTAACATAACGTCGTAAGCTTCTATTGCTCGATCACTGCAGTTCAATGCTTGCTGAAGAGCGACTGCATTTGATTCATATTTTCCACATAAAAGATACAAATGATTGCAATGTTGTTTGCTTTCTGCAAGGTTGAGTGATAATACTGAATTTTGAATCTTTAATTGTTCGATATGACGACAAAGTCTATATGTCTCATCAAGCGTTGTATCACGATCGATTTCATCAAGGCTTGCTAGCATTTGTTCAGCACTACCGAATATCTTTTTTTACAAATAACAAGAATATTTAAATATTAAATAAACATTTTTTAAAAATTAATTTACCTCATTGGCTTTTGTTTTTTCTTTTGAAAATAAACTTTCCTCATGTTCGAGTGCAGTTTTCAGTTTGACACGTTCTGCAACTTTGGCTATTGGTGGTTCATTAGATTTGACTTTATTTTTAATATTTATTGGTGTTTCAACTTCATAATTCTTATAATGTTCTGACATTGATTCATGAAACTCGTTGAGTCTGTTGGGAGGCATAATGATTTCATTGATCTCAGATTTACTTTCATCATCTTTTACATGCTGCTCATCATCATACTCTAAGAGCATTTCTTTCTCTTTACACGCTAATTCAGATTTTAAAAGGGCAACTTTTGCTCTTAATTGTAAAATTTCCTCCTGCATACATTGAATTTGTGAAGAGTAATTATTCTGCTGAATTCCATAATTGATGTTTTTAATGTTTTGCGTATCTTGCAAAATCATCTTATCTTTTGTTTCAAAATCAGACTCCTCTTCTTGTCGATCTACAGAGTCTGAATCACATATGATTGAGCATTCTTGAAAACTAAGTTCAGATGCTATTGCAAGAAAAAGAAAATAAATTTTTAAATACAATATAACGTTTATAAATAATTATTAGAACATACCGCTTCCTTCAGGTTCCTCAATGATTGCATTATCTTGTTGCATTTTTAATTTTTTACTTAATTCAACTATTATACAGTGCATTTCTGTAATTTTATTTTCGTGCGCTTGACTAATGGCTGTAATATGCTTGCATGTTTCTTCTTTCTCTGCAAAAAGCTTTTGAATTTGAAGCCTCAACTTTTCCCTCTCTTCATTTGATTTACGTAGTTGTGTTTTTAAATCGTCTCTGTTTACTTCATGTGTCTAAAATTATTTATACATATGTGAGTCATTTCTCAAGGGGCGAAATTTTTGTACACATGTATGTATACTTACTAAATATTCACTACTTTCACATAAATTACTATCATAATTTGGTGAATTATCATCATTCATGCCTGAATCGTGGCTACGTAAAGAATCTAGGAAAATAGATTTGAAGATAAATTGATAGGGATAAATTAATAAAAATCGATTTTTCGATGAAAATTAATATCTCAATATTCCTACTTTGTTTAGATTTTTGTGAATTTGTGTTGATTTTATGATGATGATAATGATCTCGATTATAGTTTTTTGAATTGCTGTCCATTTTACAAAAAATATATTTTAAAATAATAAAATGTCGAAAATAAAAATACACCTATGTCTTGTGAAAAAGTAAATATAGTGTGGGCGAATTGCATAAAGCGCATTTTAAATATTTCTAATATAAAATAAATTTTACTGAAAACTTGAAAGATCCTTTCTAAATCGATATCTGAAAATAAAATAAAGCATAAATGATTTAAACAAACGTTCTATAATTTAAATTTTAAAATTGAATGAAATGAAAAGAAAATTATTCAATGTTTTTAACTGCATCAACCCTTGAAGCGAAAATTGCCTTTAGACCAATTTAATCGTACACGAATAAACATAAATCTTCATCGTTTTAAAATAATAAAGAAACATAAAAATATTTCGTTTAATTCTTGTGTTTTATTCTGACATGATGTTCGTGAATAGCAAAACACGGAAAAGCAATTTAAAGTTTCAGTGCATAATAAAAGGAATGCTGGAGAATATCCTATTTATGTGCAGCTGCTTTTCTCATATGAGCCAAGATTGTTCCGAGCTCTTCACGCTTTCTCTTTGCGCGGATATGTGTTCCCAATCGTCTCTTCAAGAACTTGAGTGCACGCTTATCCTTTGATACCTTCAACAATTCCATTGTTCGGCGTTCATAAGGAGCATGTCCAACAACTTCTCGGACAAGATCGCGTACGAATTTAGTGTGTTTTGTTTGAATCTACAAAAGATTAAGAAAACATTCATTAATAACAAATTTCTATAAATCATTAATTATAATTCTAGTAAGAGAATCAGAGCCAACTATTAACCATTTGAAAATCTATATAATCGATATCCATTCAATCCTACAAAAGAATATTGCAGGCCAAAGGAAAAACGAAAATACATTGATTTTCAGTCTGTGAATGGATTAGTTTTGTTTTCATCATTTAAACTTATTTTTTGGTTAGAAAATAAAAAAGTAAATTTTAACTAATTCTGAATATAAACTTACGTTCTTCATACGAGCTTGACGAATGCCTTTTTCTTTTCGTTCGCCACGATATTGTTTTTGCTTGATTTTCGTGGTTTTATGGCCTTTGTTGAGACCAACACATAATTCGTATTTTGGTGCCATTGAAGATCTGCAAAAATCGAATTTAACTTTAATTTAATCTATTTAAATAAAAACGTAATGTTTTATTCTAAACTTAAGCGCCTTAGTAACGAATATTAACACTATTTATGCCATATTTGACAAGTTTTACGCGATAAATTAATAAAATAAATTTGAAGCACATACCTCTTGCTTCAAATCGACTTCAAAAAAGAAAGAGGGAGTGCATTACAGCGAAAAATTCAAGTTCAAAAATGTCGTTAACTTTAAAGTTTGAAATTAACAAATAATATGCATTTATTAAATTCAGACTTTTTTAAAATTAAAACAAA
The DNA here is from genome assembly GCA_014622435.1 of Polypedilum pembai. Lineage (NCBI taxonomy): Eukaryota > Metazoa > Arthropoda > Insecta > Diptera > Chironomidae > Polypedilum > Polypedilum pembai. Next base: position 75,021 of record JACWBX010003673.1, read on the forward strand.
TATGAATAATATTTAGTTAATTTTTATCTTTTATTCTCTTAACTAATAATTATCATGTAAAAAAATTTAATAAAAAACGTCTCTATTTTTAAATTTAAATTTGAACTTGAATTGTTGTTCTTCACAAGGGCAAAATAACCTCTCTTTCTTTTTCCATTTTGGTTTTCTGACAGAAAACAATAATGAAGGTGAATAAATTAAATATTTTAAGATAAATCTTAATATTTAATTGAAATTATGTTTTCACATTGAATATAAGTGTGTATTATGTTTAAAGCGCTTAAAATTTTGAGCATAAACACACAAAATTAATTAATAATTGTGAAAATATTTTTTCCCGTTGTCAAAAAATTTATCATCCATGTGTGTTATATGGAAAAATTCTAATGGCTGTTTATTTTTCTATTTTATTTTAGTTAAACGTCTCGTATCCCTCAACGGGAGCTCAGAAAACTTTTGAGGTCAACGATGACCACAAACTGCGATTGTTTTATGAGAAACGCATGGGCGCTGAAATTGAAGCTGATCAATTGGGCGATGAATGGAAAGGATACATTCTAAAAATTGCTGGTGGAAATGACAAGCAAGGTTTCCCAATGAAACAGGGTGTTTTGACAAACAGTGAGTATTAATTCAATTTTCATAATGTCTGTTCATTTGAGGGAAATTTGTGATAATTTATAGCAAAAATCCCGATTAAAACAGATAGAGTATTCATAGAGGCTTTTTCCCCGTATTGGATTATCATTCTTATTATCAGTTAATCCTATCCCAAAAAAGTCGAACATTATTATTTTTATTACAAATATATTCAAATCTAATAAATTCAAATTATTCTTTAGCTCGTGTTCGTCTTTTGCTTAAGAAAGGACATTCCTGTTATCGTCCACGAAGAACTGGAGAACGTAAACGTAAATCAGTTCGCGGTTGCATTGTTGATCAAAACTTGTCAGCTCTTGCTTTGGTTGTCGTTCGTAAGGGTGAGAATGAAGTAGAAGGTTTAACTGATGTCACCGTTCCTCGTCGTCTCGGTCCAAAACGTGCTAGCCACATTCGCAAGCTTTTTGCTTTGACAAAAGAAGATGATGTACGCAAGTATGTCATTAAAAAGCCATTGCCACCTAAAGAGGGCAAGAAGCAACGTTTCCAAGCACCTAGAATTCAACGTTTAGTAACTCCAGTCGTTCTACAGGTATAGAAATAAAAATCTTATAAAATTTTCAATGTTATTCATTAAATCTTTTCTTCGACTTTAGCGTAAAAGACATCGTTTGGCTCTTAAGAAACGACGTGTTGAATCACGAAAGGAAGCTGAAGCTGAATATGCAAAACTTTTGGCTCAGCGTAGACGTGAGGAGAAACTTCGTCGTCGCACACGTTCAGCATCAATTCGTGAATCGAAAAGCTCAATTTCATCTGATAAAGAGAGCAAAAAGGAAGTTAAGAAGCCAGAGATTGTCAAGAAAGTTGAAGCAAAACCAGCAAAGAAGGTGGATGAGAAGAAAAAGGCTGATGACAAGAAGAAACCAGTCGAAAAGAAAGTTGAAGCAAAGAAGGGTGATGCTAAAGCCGCCGCTGTAAAGAAGGTGGAAGAAAAGAAGAAGCCAGCTCAAACCGAGAAAAAATCTACAGATAAAAAACCAGCCGCTGCTGCAGCTGCTCCAGCAAAGAAAGAGGCACCAAAGCCCGCAGCAGCACCAGCTAAGAAGGAAGCACCTAAAAAATCAGCACCAGCATCAAAACCAACAGATGCAAAGAAGCCCAAAAAGAAGTAATAACTGTATTTAAATGAATGTGAATTATCATTCTTAAGAGACAACGCGATGAAAGAATAAATACATTCTTTAAAATTTAGTTATTATCTTTTATTTAAACTGATGTATTCATTTTTCATTTACAGCATTTTCGAAACAAAGATTTTTGAAAATATTTCTTTAACGAACGTTAGGAATTTGAATAGCGAATTCGAATGACGAATGACTGGAAAAAAAATTTCTCAGTCTTCAACAAAATCAACTTTTGATGAAAAAAAAAATTCGTGAAATTAATCGGATAATGAACAAATAGACAAAGAAATACTTTTAACTCTGCCCTAAAAAATTTGTTTTAGTGATTAAGTGATTGATTCTAGTTTTGCATATTTAGCAGCTAAGAGAACCAATTTTTTAGTAACTAAGAAAAATTGTGAAAGTTAAAAATTAATAATTTAATATTGCAAGTTTAAGAGGGTAGGAAACTGTAAATATGATTAAAATGGAGACTGATAAAATTGAAGACTCAAAATCGCAGGTATATAGTATAAAGTGTTTAGCATAGTGTTAATTGATGAAAATTAGAAACTTGACTGATTTTGTAAAAAATCATAATGGCGAACTTTCAATTTTTTCGAGGACGATGAATGAGAAGAAAATGACGTATGCATTTGTTATTATGCTTGCAATCTATGCCAGTATCGCAATATTATTGATTTTTCTATAGAAATCGTTTATTTTTATGAAAAATATCATTAAAAATCATAATTTAAAATTATTGTAGGAAAAATTATATGCCATACGCACATTTAATAAAAATACTGAAATTGTAAATCTCTATAATGCATTAGAATTTTATTATTGTTTTGATCTAGATTTAAAATGATTTATTAATTTAATATAAAATATTGTATTTAATATCAACCTACAGTTTCCAACGACTATGCTTTATGATCCTGCACGTAAAAAAGAACCATCCTCACAATACATAAAAGAAAGAGACAAATGCCTTTCAATGTTTTGCAACTGGAACGATGATGAACAAGTTGACTTTGTCGAACAGTAATTTAAAATAAAAGATGTATAATATGAAAATGTAAACGTAATATTATTTTAGATTACTTTCACGAATGTGTCATTATCAACACGGAAACATCAATGCATTCTTAAAACCTATGCTTCAAAGAGACTTTATCTCCTTACTACCGAAAAAAGGTCTCGATCATGTTGCTGATAACATTCTATCATTTTTGGATGCAGAATCGCTTTGTGCTGCAGAATTAGTGTCAAAAGAGTGGAATCGTGTAATTTCTGAGGGAATGCTTTGGAAGAAATTAATTGAAAGGAAAGTTCGCAGTGACTCATTATGGCGTGGATTAGCGGAACGAAAAAAATGGATCAAGTATTTATTTGTACCAAGACAAGGAGAATATCGCAATCACTCATTTTACAGACAACTTTATCCCGTCATTATGAAGGTATTAGTATATATCATTAATTAATTAAAATATTTAAAAATTTTCTGTAATTGTTTCTTATTTATAGGACATTGAAACGATTGAAAATAATTGGCGTTCTGGTAATCACAACTTGCAACGAATAAACTGCAGATCTGAAAATTCAAAAGGAGTCTATTGTCTTCAATACGATGATAACAAAATTGTATCTGGATTGCGTGATAATACCATTAAAATATGGAGTAGATCTACTCTTCAATGTGAAAAGGTACTGTACATTTTATTTTATCTTTAACCGTTGCATCATCACACATTATATTTCTCCACACTTTCTAATTTCTCTCTCTCTCTCTCTCTCTCTTTCTCTGTTCATCGAAAATAATTTTAATATAGATATTGACCGGTCATACGGGATCAGTACTCTGTCTGCAGTATGACGACAAAGTAATTATTAGTGGTTCCAGTGACTCAACAGTCCGTGTTTGGGATGTAAAAACTGGAGAAATGACAAATACATTGATACATCATTGCGAGGCAGTTTTGCATTTAAGATTCAATAACGGTATGATGGTTACGTGTTCAAAGGTAAATACAACTTATATATATATATATATATTATATGTTATAAATAAATTAGAACAAAATAAATATAATAATTAATTTTAGGATCGATCAATTGCGGTTTGGGATATGACTTCACCTAAAGAAATCACTTTGCGTCGAGTGCTTGTTGGACACAGAGCTGCTGTTAATGTAGTTGACTTTGATGAAAAATATATTGTATCAGCATCTGGGGACAGAACTATTAAAGTTTGGAGTACTTCCTCATGTGAATTTATTAGAACATTAAATGGTCACAAACGAGGAATTGCATGTCTTCAGTATCGTGACAGATTAGTTGTCAGTGGAAGTTCAGATAATTCCATTCGTTTATGGGATATTGAATGTGGCGCATGTCTCCGCGTTTTAGAGGGCCACGAAGAGTTAGTTCGATGCATTCGATTTGATTCAAAGAGGATAGTATCTGGAGCCTATGATGGAAAAATTAAAGTTTGGGATTTAGTTGCTGCACTAGACCCTCGGGCTCAACCAACTTCATTATGTATTAAAACACTAAATGTTAGTATTAGAGATATAAAAAAATATCAGTATAAATTTTCAAACTAAATAACAATAATATTTAACAGGAACACACAGGACGAGTTTTTAGACTTCAATTTGACGAATTCCAAATCGTAAGCAGTTCTCATGATGATACAATTTTAATATGGGATTTCTTAAATTATTCACAAGAAAATGCCGATCCTGGGCCGAATCGCAACACAAATAATACACTTACAATGACTGCAAACAATGAAAATGGAAGGAGTCCATCCCGTAAGAAATATAACCAAAGGTTTTTTATTCTTAAATTTTAATATTTCTTTTTTTTATCCTTATTTCAGCTATGGAATAAATGTGATTCTATTATTTTTATGTAAAATATTATAAAATATAATGGCCACCACGTTATTGGGATCATAAGTAAAGATAAATTAAAATTATATTTAATCTGTTTAAAAGTATTTTTTATTTTCTTAGTTATATTTTTCTTTCAGTAAATGTTAAAAACGATAATATTAACAAATATTCATATACATATTTTTAATTTTTATTTTTATATTTGAGAATCAGATAATAAAAGTTTTTATTTACTGTTATTATCAACTGAACTATTCAAGAAACTATAACATCTGTTTGCATAATGTCCTTTCATTCCACACTTGAAGCAGGTAATATCTTCTAATTTTCTTGGCACAAACGGTGGTCTTGGGCCATTTTGATTGTGATGATGATGATTGAAATGCCCACGATGAGTTGGAGGTGGAATATTATGATGCTGCTGCTGCTGTTGTTGTTGTTGTTGAGGTGGCATTTGTGATTGCTGCTGTTGTTGTTGTTGATCTGTATTTCCTTCTCCTATGTTTGGTTTTTGCATTTGAAGTTTCTGCATATTATGATGAGCATTGAATGGAGAATTTTTAATATTGTTGAGTCGTTCGATTTCACGCTGTTCTTGCGATATTTTTGGACAATTTTGCATTTTGTGCCCCAATTCACTGCAGAAATGACATTGTGGCGGTCTTTTATGACTGTCTTTTGGATCTGATGCAGGAGGAAGCTCAAAACGAGGATGCATAAATTTACAAGATTGACCATCCGGGCAAAAACCAGCTGAAATTTCAATTATTTATTAACATTAATTTCTATATAAGATATAGAACAATACAATACTAAGAAATTTTAAAAATTGATGCTCAACATTCATAATATGTAGCATAAATTATATATTTGTAAAAAAAATTTTAAGTTACCTAAATAATTTTTACACAAAACTCGACGTACATGACGATGACGACAAATCGGGCCATGCCTACAAAATCCTCTGTCATACCATGCACAATCTTTTATTTTACTTTCAGGATCAATATGAAGAAACGTACATTCCTTTTTATGACAGGCATGATATTTACTAAAATAAAAAAAAGCAATGTTATACAAAAATTTAATAAATGCAATAATTAAGTAAAGTTACCTAAAAAAATAGCATTCAGGCATCTTGCTCATATCATATTCATGCAAAAATTCGCAGCTATCTCCTTTTTTACAGAGAGCTCTTAGCCAGTGTTTACAGACGATTGTCTTCTGTTCAGCTTTGATATGTCGGAATGGACAAAATTCCTAAAAGTTTAGAAAATTTAAAATTATAATTAATATTAATTATCATATTGTAATTAACAAATACCTTTTCACATTTTCCTTGATTAAAGAAATTGCAAACAGCAGAGGTTGATTTATCCATTCCAATAAAAGGCAATTCGTTCCATCCTAGCTGCTCGTTTAATTCTGTCTCTATCTTTAAATAAGCTCCATCAACATTGGCTATAATGTAATCCATTTTTTTCTGATTTAATTGTAGTATTACCAGGATATTTTATTAAAATAAAACTTGAATTAGAAATCGTTTTGTCGGATATATTTTTTTTTATTTACAAGTTCAAGTTGAACTTGAAGATCATTTATGTTTTAAATTGTAAATAAACGTTATGTTAAAAGCGTTTAAGGTTTGTAATCTAAATTCATGAATTCTCTCTCAATCAAATAATTCTTATTGCAAAAAACCTATTGAAGCTAGGAATAACCTTTTGTAAATTAAATAAAAATACTTTTGCAATAAATGAAGAAATCTATCTGAAATTTTTTAAATGATTGAAAGAATATTTATATCGGTGTATTTTATACTTTTTGATTTAAATTTATTACAAAAAAAAACTTTAAAATTATTCAAAAAATATTCACAAATTGCAAGATTTATTATTCAAGTGATAACTTCAATTCACTAAAATACAGCTATTGAATTAATAACATTAGTTGCGTTTAAATAGAAAAAATTATTAAGTCCTTAATATTTTGAGATTCTAATTGAATTTATATCAGATTTTCTATTTATATTTCAAAGTTACAACATGAATTGAAATTTCCAATCGAATTAACAAAAACTTGCGAAAAAGTCTATAAGTAGATTCTATTTTTAAAAAAAGAGAAAATAACGTAAACATTTTCCTCGTAAAGAATATTAATAAAATAAAATTATTAAAAGTAATAATAATGTTAGGTTTTTTTACTGCTTGATGTCATAAATTAAAATATTAAAGGTTGATTAGGTTTTAAAAGGACACTTTGTGATTTTTTGTCTATGTCATATTTCTTCTTCTATTATGTGTTTTTATCATTTAATTCACATAATTTTTATCTTCTCATGGTTGAACCAGTCATCGGTAATGCAGCGTAAGGATTATAATACATAGTATTTTGTTGTGCTCGTTGTATAGCGCTTGGATCTTGATAACCATGATGAGATTGCATTACAGGCAACTGTGCTGAGGGATTATTGATAAAGCTTGGATTCGCTATATAACTCGAAGTCTGTTGTCCAGACATTCTATAACCATATTGCATCATTGCAGTCACATTTGGCGAAACACGACTTGGACCTGTTGACATATGATGTTGAACAGCTGGAGGTGCGGGCGTTCTTGCATTTCGACCTGTATTTTGACCTATCGAGGGTGCAGGAATTGATGTATTCATATTGTAAAATTTATATTGCAGAGCAGTCATTTGCGATCCACCGATACCTTGCGGAGGTGTAGAAATACTTCTATTTTGATTAAGTAAATGTGGCGAAGAAGAATGATGTGAATGAGGTGGAGGAGTTAAAACTACACTTGGAGGAGTGCTACACACTTGTTGAGACTCTAGCGTTGCCAGCTGTTGCAATTTTGTGAGACTCGAAACAGTTCCCATATTTATTTGACTTTGTTGTTGACATGAAGGTGATGGCGATGGTTGTTCCATTTGAGCCGAAAGAGCACCTGGTGTAGACGATGGAATAGGAGCTAACGGAGGAGCCGTTTGGGGAACTTGAGCATAAAAATTTGACGACGTTATGGCACATGATGATGATGTGGGTGTCAACTTTTGTTGTGGACTTGGCAAAGAATTATGAACCATATTAGATTGTGCTGAACGATGCTGTGCAATCACTGACTGTCCATTTCCATAATTAGGTGACTGAGATTGAATGTAATTGCCACTATTGTTCATCTGTTGCAAATATCCTGACTGATGCATTCCTTGATGATATGCCGCTTGTTGCATTTGTAGCGAATGCAAATGTTGCTGATTTAAATTATGATGTTGAACAGGACTTATCATTGGTTGATTTACGTTAATTGGTGGTGTTGATCTTTGTCTCTGAAGACCAGGTGTAGCCGTATTTCGAGAAATTTTAGGAGTCGTGGATCGTACATTTGAATTCGAACCATTATTTGTGTTTCGTGCCTGATTGATTTGATTGATTTTTCGATTATTGGTGCCACTTTGAATAGATTGTTGAGTCGCCAGTTGATTCGATTGATTATTTGAAATGGGATGTTGAGGACTAGTTGAGGGCACATTTGTAATATTCATATGTGATGGAAGTGAAGTGCTCTGTTGTTGCATTGAGCAATCACTATATTGCTGTTGCTGCTGTTGAGGTAACACAGATGGAGGTCTGATGCTTTCAACTGAATTTTGAGATGCCATATCACTTGAAATACTTGCAGGAGATTCTAATTCGAGTTGATTTACATCTAAATCACATTGTCCATAATGATGTAAGCTATGCACTGAATTTGTAGTCGAATCTGGGGTATAAACTCCCATAGATAAATTATCATTTGAGTTTGGCGTCATTACTGATGTATTGTCAATATGTTGAATATCCTCATTACTATAATTTTTATTAACATTCATTGGCATCAATTGTTGCTGTTGTTGCTGCTGCTGAGGCTGTTGATTATTGTTCATTCCTTTTGATAATATTTGAGAATGAGAAGCTTGCTGTTGCTGCTGTTGTTGCTGATGAATATTCATATGACAGGATTGAGTTTGTGATGGAGCTTTTACATTATTTACCATGCATGTATTTTCAGTAATTTTATTATCTTGTAACTTGTTTGAATTTACTTTCAAGACTGATTTTGAAGACATGTTTGAGAAATTTCCTGAAACTTGTTGCTGATGATCTTTTGGTGTGTTACATGCAACTGATTCAAAATTCATTTGTTGCTGTTGTTGATAGTTTTGCTCTCTTACTGTATGTTTCGTTTCTTCCGAAGATTTTGATTTGTGTTTTTCAGATTTTTTGTCATTTCTCTTTTCTTTGTTATTTTGTGTAGTTGTAGAATTTACTATCGAAGGATTATGATACAAATTTGATTGTGACATATGAGAAGTAGACTGCAAATGATGAGCTTGATAATTTTGTTGCTGTTGTTGCTGATATTGCTCATGTTGTTGTTGATACTGTTGTGAATGAAAAGCATTGGTATATAAATTTTGCGTAAGATTTGCATTGTACGCTTGCATTGATGAAGTTAAATCAATTTGAAATTTATTCGAATTTTTTGCATTAGAAGGATCCAAGTGAGCAATATTAGGATACCCATAAAATGATGCTTCCATTGGAGGCCAGTACGGTGATGAATAATTTGGGAATTGATTCATCGAAGAATATTGTTGTTGAATTTTGTTAATGTCAATTGAAGAAGAGTGTTTGATTGCGGTACTTGTTCCTGACTTATCATTTTTCACATTAACATTACATTGAACATTCATGTTATTAGTAGTGTTTAGGTTAGTACTGTTTGGGTTTGCATTAGACATTTGATGATGATGGTGATCTAATGATTGCTTAATTTGCTGTTGTTCATGCTTCGATGAATCACTATTTACGTTTTTTGAACTATGGGTATGGGTATTTAAATTTGTCTGCATTTTCTCTTTAGACTTTGATGATGAATTTTCGTGTTTTTTTACGCTACTTGAAGGAATATCATTGAATCCAAGCGAAGATGATTGTGAGTGTTGCTGTCTAGGATTATTATTATTATTGACACTTCCTTGTGACACCAAACTATTAGTGCTATCTATTAAAGATTTTGTTGAATTCTGATTATCTCCTGATGATTGTGACTGAGGGACATTTTTTTGTTCATTTTGCATTTTAACTTCTTTAGACTTCTTTACATCCAAATTCATATCTTCCTTTTTTTCTAAAACATTTTTATTACTTTCATTTGAATTTTGTTGTGTTTTGAGATTTTCAAGTTCGCTAGTATTTATAGTTGTAGTCTCATTTGTTAATGTTGGTGTATCATTTCTTTTCATTATCTCATTTTTAATCATATCATCGTCTTTTGGTGACAATTGCTGTAATCGAATTGATTCATTTTTTGTTTCTTTACTATCAACAGTAAACTTCTCATCAATTACTTCATTTTTGCGCTTTATCACACTATTTTCTTGTCCACATTTTGATAAAAAATTTTCTGTAGTCTGACTCTTCTTTTCAATGTCAGAAGGTGGCTTTGACTCAACTATCTTAAAATTTTTATCATCTGTATCTTTCTTTGTCTCAATAATCACATTTGGCCTTACAATTTCATTCGCTTGCATTGTAGTACTTGGTTGTTGTGATATTTCAGTAGTATTTTCAGATGTTGTTTTCTTAATTTCATCAACAGGTTTTATGATACTGGCACTATTCGTTTCATTTAATAATTTTTCATTATCTAGTTGCTTTTGTTTAAATTGTTTTTTCATTAATATAACTGATGTATGATGTTCAGTTTGTACCGGAGGTGAAGATGATGTCGAAGAAGAGAGAAGTGATGGTTCATCTTCTGTCATTTTTTCATTATTGCTTTGTACATGTGAATCTATTTGTTTTAAATTTGATTCTTCGATCTGAAGTGTCGTATCTTGAGTTTTACTTATAAATTTATTCTTATTGTTATTTGCGCTTTCGAGCAAAATGTGTTTTTTTGAAGATATTTTTGCTTCTTGATAATTTTTTATTTCTTTTGGAGGTGTTTCAATTTTTGGTACAGCATTGGTAGGAGCAATAGACACAACTGTGGCACTAGAATCAGATGCTGTAGATTTTATCACTTTTGAAGAATCGAATTTTTTGTTGCTCGTTGGTAAATTAACAATTGGTTGCTCTTTTTCCTTTTCTACCATAGCATTTTTTTGTGGTTTATCCTTAAAGTCCAACGGAAGCTTTTCTATTTTCACAGCACATCCAACAATTGCATTATCTTTTCTCAGTTGCTCTTCAATAGAAAGTCTCTTTTTCTCCTTTATTGATAATGAGTCAATACTTGATTTTCTTGTACTTTTAAAAGGAGGAAGTGATGGGGAAAGAAGTGGAGGTGTGGATGTGCTTTTTCTGCTCACTTTATCGACAGCTGCATTCTTCGCATTTAATTCATTAAATTTTGTCAAGTTACTGTTCGTATTTGCAAATTTTGACTTTAAAGACTCATCTTTTTTAGGATGAAATAACATAGCGTTCGAGTTTAATCTTTTAGTTTTTTGTAGAGGCTGTGGTGGAAGAGAAGCATTATCGCTATCTGTAGATGACTCACTCAATTCGAGAGTTGATTGACCTAAATTCAATTTATCAGCAAATGTGTCAAATTTTGATTTATTATCATGACTGTCTTTTTGCAATTTAATTTCTGTTGATTTAGATGGTACCGAATCATTTTCTTTTACATTAGCATTAGTTTTCTCATCACTTTTCGACGTATCAGAGTTGACTTGTTCAAGATTTTTGAATGAGCTTGAACCAAACATTTCCAAAAGTGTTTTTTGTTTTTTGACTGATCCACTAGATGCGACATCCGAATCATTATCAGTTTTATTTCCACCGAATTTTCTCTTTTTCGAGCGTCTTCTACCTCTTTTCTTAAACCCTTTGGTAAAACTAAGATTTTTCGAATTGGGCAATTTCTTTTCAATATTATCATCAACAATGGTATTTGGCTTTTCACTCTTGCTTGATGACGATATTTTTTCCTGCAGTTCTTCTTTATTTTTAACATCGACTTTGTTTGCAACTGCAGCTGAATCAGTAAAATTTTCAGAAACTTTAAAATTTTTATTTAAAACATCTATTTCATCTTCTATTATTTCGTCATCATCATCATCATTTGACATGATCATACTTGATCGTCTATTTGTTCTATTTCTTAAACTTTTGCCGCTTTTGTTTTCAGAGGCAGAAGCTTTCAATTTCTTTGTTACAGGTGAATCTTGAAATGAATCTGAAGATTTTAGGCTTTCACTTTCAGTCAGTCTTCTCTTGTTTCTCAACTTGTTTATATCAGCACCTTCAGACGTAAATTTATTTGATTCTACCTTTTCAGAAGAAAGACTAATAGATGTTTTTCTATTAAATCTTGAAATTGGTGATTCTACAGCTGCTGATATTGGTGGAGTTTCAGGAACATGATTCGTTTTATCTTTCATATTATCAATAGCAATTGATATTGGTTTTTCTTGTTGTTTGGAGCTCTTACGAAGATTTTCAAATTGTTCCTTTAGCATAGCTTGTTTTATTGATGCTGTATTCTTTCTTCGCTTTTTTACTGTACGAATTTCATTAATATTTGGACTCTGCAATGCCTCAATAATCGAAATTTTCTTTTCTACTGGAGGTACTTGAAGATCATTACTGTTAGTACTTAGCATAGATTCATTCAATTGACTTTCAGTGTCCGATTCTTTAATTAGTGATGTATTGAAATTTGTTAATAGTGGTGTCCAACGCAAACATTCTTTGTCGATATTAATTTTATTTGTTGATGATTTAAATCGTGTCATGTACATGTCAACTTTGTTCCAGTCTATACAAAGCATTATGCTAAAAGTATTATCATTGTTCTTTCTATGTTTCAAAAAACCAAGAATATAGAAAGTTTGAGCAATATCTTGATTTTGCAAACCAGTTTTTCGAGAAATGTTCTGGATTGATATTGGTATAAATCGATTTTTATCTAAATACTGCATAACAACAGATTTCCAATAAGCATGATAGGAAACTCTTCCTAAATCAGAGAGTGGTTTTTCTGGAGTACCAGGTGTACCTTCAGTCTTTGAGAGCAAATAACTAAAATCTATCAAAAACCTTCCATAGCCTTGTCGTTGATAATTAGGCAAAGTCATAATACAGGATACATTGTACTTTTGTTGACAGTGTTTTTCTTTAGAGAAATATCCAATTAAATGATATCCTTTCTTGTCGCTTTTTGTTAGGACGTAAAATAAAAAAGGCTCCACATCATAATACAATGTTTTATGATCTAAAAAGAGTTTTGCTAACAAACAGAGATTTTGACAGTAAATTTTGTTTGCATTTCCATCAACTTCAAAAACTGAAAGATCACCGCATCGATAAATTTCAGTTCCGGGCGGATTTCTCCAATTGCATTTATTCAAATGCCTTTCTAAAACGGATTTACTTTTTGTATATTTTAAGCAAAATTCACAAAGAAAAAGTTTCGGCAATCTATTAAGAAAAGATAAGTTTAAATCATTTGAAATTAAATTTAATTTGTAATTGAGTCTACCTTGCATATTCTTGAGGAAAAGGACTAGAATACCATGTTTCAATTTCATATTTTCCAAATTCAATGGCCGCAGGACATCTTTCTTGCTCTAAAAGCACTGTTGTTGAAGGACTGAGCTTTGATGGTGAACTTGCAAGATTAAGTTTTGATTGATCAATAAGCTGCTTAGCTGCTTTTTCTCGAATTGTCTTATATAAATCAGCGTCAGCTTGAGAAATGCCAGGAGGTAATGGTTTATCTAGGAATTTAATTATTTAAAAAAAGCATATTATTATACTTGAAATAAATAGACCATGATGATTTGCATCAAATTTTAACAATTTTGTAGTCGTTTGTTCTTAGTGGTGTGTTCTAATATAGAATTTCGAGTTAAGAAATTTAAAATAAAGGAAAGCAAATAACAATAACAAGTCTCAAATGTTATTGTAAACTAGCTAAAGGAATGTCAACACCAGCAACAAAATTTAACAATATGTGGGTTAGTCAGATCAATAATAAAAAATTTCCTCATTTTTCTTTAAGTTCCATTGCATCTTAAATTTGATAGTGAAGCTGTAAATCCGATACCTCCAAGTTAAAAATAGTATCCTTAAATTTATTTAACTTAACATTTCCAACCGCCATTTTAATAATCAATTTAATAGTCAAAGTATCGGAATAAAAGCTTTTTCAGAAAATAAATTCTTAAATTAGGTCATATTTTATATATTTGATAGGCTTACAAAATAATCAAAGCAATAACTAAAATACTGTTAATTTTTTTAAAAAAAAATTTATATAAAAATGAGAACCACACACCACTTTAAAAAGATGATTCTTTCACTTTCCTAAAATACACCGTATGTATTTATATTCATATTGGGAATATTTTGAATAATTTACGATCAACAAAATTGTTATTAAATTTGCCTCTTAAAAGTTCTATTTTTTAATAAGAAAAAACCTATCATAATTTCCTTACCCACGTCAAACTGATTATTATTGTTTAATGGCGATTGAGAACGTTTGGTTGATGGAATTTTAATATTACTGTCATCTTCAATAGGATCATTAAAGGAGGTGGTTTTAGAATCACTTTGTCCCTGATGTTTTATGTCCATTAAGAGACACTTGTTATTATTTAGATTATTCTGGTCAAACTTTTTATAATTTACTGCTTTTTTAAACATATTACTAGGCGTAATCCTTTTTTTCAAATCATCATTATTTTTTAGCGTATTTTCCTTATGATGAGTTTTAGGAAAATTGCTCTTTTTCATTGATGCATATTTTTCTGTGATAGGTTGCTGGGTAGATAATAATGATAAAGAAGAAAACTGACTAATTCGTGTTTGTTGTTTCACATCATCTGATGCAAATACATTTACAGATTTTTTAGCTTCAGCTGCAAATCCCCAACTGTCTTTATCAGCGCCCGAAATCAGAGATGAATTAAATTTTGAATTTATTGGTGTGTGCATATGATGATTATCCTTTAAAAATTTGATGCAACTTTGATAACGAAACGAATTTTCATTATTTTCAAGTTCTCTACTATTAATACATGCAAAAGCATTCATTGTATTAATTGTGTTAGTTTTGTTAACACATCTTTCCATTGACGTTTCATTTGCATTGCCCAATAGTGAATATGAATCATTCACAGAATGATTTTTTAATTTTTTCATCTTCTCTTCACTCGTACACGAAGATTGTGAATCTTCTTCATTTGATGATGTTGATGACGATGATGACGTTGTTTCCAAATACTCTTTTGATCGTTTCTTACATCTGGATAAATTTGCGATAGACTTTAAATTTGATTTTTTTATATTCGATGTATTTGTTTGTAATTTTTTTTCAGGTTCAACCTTATCATCATCATCGCTACTGCTACTACTAACCATTGACTTGTCAATCGACGCATTTTTTGATTTATTAACTTTTTTAGCTACACTATTTGATTTTATGTTTTTACCATTCATCTTTCGCTCACTGTTAAATATCGATAATCGAAAAAACTTTTGTTTTTCTTTCGATATTCGATCTGACGAACCCAAGAAATTTTTATTTTGTTGCTGATGAACTTCCTTTCCAATTGATTCATGTGCTAACAGATTGCCTGGCTTTAATTGTGAACTACGAACAACATCTGAACTACTATTCGGCACATTCTTTTCATTTTTTAAAATTGTTAGATTAGAATAAGGTTTATTTTTACCGAGAACATCCACATTGTTTAATGAATCACTCTCTTCGCCAGCCGATTCTTCCTCTTCCTTTAGCTCTTTTTTATCACCTAGAAGCGCTTTAATTGGATGAGCACGCGATTTTGGCCGGCTAAGTGATTTTCTCGAAATTTTAATTTGAGAAGATGAGGGTGACCTAAGAAAAATTAACTTTATTATCTAAAATATACACTACAGATAAATAAATTAAAAAATTACTTCTTTCTTTGTGATATTGATTCGGTTGGTGTTTTCCCGTGTTTACTTTTTGGCGTTTTTGATTGTTCTAAGCTTTTATTTATATCGTCACTTTTATTGTTTAAACATTGTAAACATCTACAAAAAAAATAAAAAATTAATACGAATTATAGTTTCTGATATTATTAATTTCATTATTTTACCTCCATATTCCTTTGAATTTCTTATTTTTGTTGCAATTTAAATGAAAACAATTATTACATGATGAACAGGAAATTAACAAAAATTCTGATTTAACTTTGCAGCAGTTACAACGACGACATTCCTTGCAAAACCACTTGTTTCCGGCTTTGATAAATTCATTAAGATTAAATAAGCGCTTAGAATCGATACATGATGAATGGACACTAAGTGATTTGCAACCATAGCATGATACTATACTATCATTTTTGTTATTTGAATCTACTCCTCGACATATCGCACATTCGGTTTCTTTTTCTTCCTTTGAAAGAGGCTATAAAATAAAGCAACATTAATGAACACAATTGTTTCCAAAAACTCATAAAGACATTCTTACTTTGATCAATAAATCGTTATCATCGTCTTCATCCTCTTCATCAATCTCATCCGATCGCTTCTTAAACGACGATTTTCTTCTAACAACTGCTGATGAATTTACAGCATTAGGTCCAACTTTATAAAGTTTTCCATCACATAATAACATTCGTTTTGATACAGCAACTTTTAGAGCTCTTTTAACGATGGCTTTAAGATCAGAATTATCTGTGATTTCGAGATTGTTTGCTTTTTGAACAAAATTTTCAACATTTTTACTGTTTGAACCATCTCGTTCTCCTAAAACTCGTACTGCTTTTGTAACAAGCCTAGATAAATCTGAATTGGCATCGATCTTGATTATCTTTTTGTGAACTAATGTTGATGGTGACTTGTATGAGTGAAGACCTTTATTATAAACTTTAATCACTGCTCCAGCTTCAACTGCTTGTTCCAATTTTTCTGCAACTATATCTTCGTGAAACTTGTGATGACTTCCTATTGCCTGACATATTCTCTGTATGCTAGGTCTTTGTTTTTGTGAACGAATTTTTCTTATAGCGTCCAATATCCATTCTTGCCAAACTTCTGGCGATTCTTCGTCCGCCGCTTCTCGCATTTCGATATCTCTAAGAGAATAAAAAAAAGATGAGTCACATATAAACATATATAAAAGTTTAAAATAAGTACATTTTATAATATAGATATATAGATATTAAAAATGGTTATATATGTATATATTTCACAATTTATTTATTTAATAATAAAATTACTCAAATATATTTCGAAAATTTAAAATTTGCTTTATTTTTTTTTCTTCACTCTTTATATTTATATTATGCGCAGGAGCATTTTCATATATATATCTATAGTATATGTATATATACGAAAGTCTCTAACCAACTGTGTATTTTTTTTTCAACAATGGAGGATTGATTTTTTTCTTAAGAATTTATTTTAGAAATAATTTGTGTACATCGTTTAAAAACAAAATTATACCCTTAGAAAAATAAATAAACGTATGGTGTGAAGCGTGTAAACTCTCTTTGAAACTCTAAAAAGATCTATATACTAAAAAACTAACGAAAATACAAACCGTTTTTCTATTTCACTCACTTTGACGCGCTTGAGGTTTTTATTTTTTACACTTTTTCAATTTTTTACAACTCTATTTATACGTATTATACAACTTTTGGAGCTGTGATGCACTTCTAATCATTTATTTATTATTAAATCCCATGAATCAAGAGTCTTTTTCGCACTAAAAATAAATTTTATTTCTTTACACCTTTTCTTGATTTAGGTAGTGAAAATTTTCGAACAACTTTCGCACGAATTCGCAATTCAAGAATAACAATTCGGTTAGATAATCAACATCAATTATTTTATTAAAATAAGGTTTTCAAGTTATTAATATAATAAATTAATTGTTCACTTTTATTAATAAATGTTTTTACAATTATAATATTGACTTAAAAGTTTACATAAATTACAATATAAAATAATTGCAAGTTATATAAAGATTCCAACGTACAATTTAAAATATACAAATAAATTGCTACTCTTGGCAAATATAGTCTTCTCGGTTAAAAAAACAAAATTCTGTCTTTTCGGTAAAAATGGCCAAGGTAAAAAGAGCTAAATAAAAATGTGTAAAATTAAAATCAAGAGATCTGTCACATTAAATAACATTTAATTATACAAAGTTGAAAAATAAATGCCAGTTCTCATAAAATTATGCAAAATATGGACTACAACATTAATATTTATGTTGATATTTTGCATACAAAATATTCTACTTACACGCCATTAACTTATAATAATTTTTCAATATTCTCTAGGCAAACGAAGAAACGCAAGCTGGCACCAAGGATAAGTCCAAAAACGTCATGCGTGATCTTAAGATCCGTAAACTCTGCCTAAATATCTGCGTTGGAGAATCTGGTGATAGATTAACTCGAGCAGCTAAGGTATAAAAATATTGAGGTTATTTTTTTAAAACTGAATTTTCATTTATTCTGTTGACATTTATGTTTTTTAGGTGCTCGAACAACTGACAGGTCAAACTCCAGTCTATTCAAAGGCTAGATATACCGTTCGTTCATTTGGTATTCGCCGTAACGAAAAAATTGCTGTTCATTGCACAGTCCGCGGAGCAAAAGCCGAAGAAATCCTCGAAAAAGGATTAAAGGTTTGTAATCAAATCGTAAAAAGTACATATTTCACACATTTAGTTAAATTCAAGAGCTAAGTGATTTACAAAATAGCTCAAGTGAACTATGTGTAATATAAAGTGTCTTTAATGCAACTACAGCTTACTATTATTCGATACTAAGTTGTTTACAAAACAAAGATACAATTAAATATTTTTTTAAAAATTTAAGCTAATGAAGAAGCTTTTTTTGATTTTAGGTCCGTGAATACGAGTTGAGACGAGACAATTTCTCACAAAACGGCAATTTTGGTTTCGGTATTCAAGAACACATTGATTTAGGAATCAAATACGATCCATCAATTGGTATCTATGGTCTCGATTTTTACGTTGTTCTTGGTCGACCAGGTAAGAATCACTTAGCAATTACTTTAAAGCACATTAATTAAATGCTAGATGTATGTAATGCATCGGCATTCAGTCCTGTGCTAATATAAAATTTGATCTCAAATCATTAAAATTAGATATTTTCTAGCACAAATAGAAAAGATCTCAAACTGATTTAAAATTACATGTTTATCAACGTATTAATGTTGAAAAAAATTTTTTAATATTAATAAACATTATTTCTTTCATGAAAGGTTTCAATGTTGCTCAGCGCAGAAGAAAACGCGGCAAGATCGGTTTCTCGCATCGTCTCACAAAAGAAGATCCAATGAAATGGTTCCAACAGAAATATGACGGTATCATTCTTAACAGCAAGAAGTAATCATTTATAAGAAAAAATTACATTCACTTTATCCATAAATGTTTCAATAAAATTTGGATAAACTCAACAACAAACATATGGTTTTTAATTGACATTACAGGAATTACAATTTTTTTTTTCAATCGAAAGTGACTAAAAAAGAAAAAATGAGTATACGCTTTAACAAATAATTATTCCCTGGTAGTCCGATTCAATTCGAAGATGGGAATACCGAATTTTCGGTATTCCCGGGGATATGCAACTATGCTTTTCGAAAATCATTCGAATCTTTAAAAACTCGTTGAAAAACAATCAATAAATGTACAAAAATTCTTTTTTTTAAGATATAAATTCAACACCAATGATCCTTTTCTTCTTCCTCAATCATACGATTTATATAAATTCTCTTTCAAAATGTCAATTACTTGATAGAACGAAATTTGCTTCACAATCTTTACAATGATAAAGAGCAATTTCACGATTGGCTAAAAATGAAGAATATACAAAGAATCAAATTCATTCAATTGAATTTAAATACACTTATCTGAATCATTGTTGACACGATCATTAATTTACACTGTTCTTGTGTGTTATATTGTTGTTTCTTTTATTTAAAACAGTTAAATATGATTTAATTTTCTTGATATTTTTCATTTCTAGATTTTAATTAAATGTTTCCGAATTCTCTTGAAATTTAACACACATTGTTATATATCTTATAGCTTTTCATACTTTTTTATTCCTTTATACTTATTTAATCACTTAACTCTCTTTATTTCATTATAAATAAAATGTTTTTCAAAAAACCAAATAAATTTTACAAGTTTGTTTTCATTTTTGAAGGGGTGTGAAATTCGAAAAAATGTTATTTTCGATTCAAATTTTTCGAACATGTAACTGACACTTTTCTTGAATCGGACTACCAGGATAAAAAGTTTATTGTAGTCCTGGTAGTTTTATACGATCGTTAGTAGAATTTTGTCACTCGGAGAATTGCTCTATATAAGGGCAATTCTCTGAATGAATTTTTCTACAAAAAGTCTACTTTTCAATTTTCTCTTTTATTACTTATTTCTA